>JAOEHX010008221.1:10185-25430 GCA_025448015.1 Bolborhynchus lineola
GCAGAGACAGGACACCTGACCCAAACTGGCCAAAGAGGTATTCCATACCACAGCACGTCATGCCCAGGATGCAGAAATGGAGAGCAGAAGCCTGGAAGGAGGTGGGGGGTGCATGGCTTGGTCAGGCTGGGTGTACGTGGTGAGCTGTTGTATTCTCTTCATTTGTATTTCTCTTGTCATTATTATTATTGGTGGTAGCAGTAGTGGTTTCTGTTATACCTTAGTTACTAAACTGTTCCTATCTGAACCTGTGGGAGTTGCATTCTTTTGATTCTCCTTCCCGTCCCTCCAGGAGCAGAGGGAATCAAAAGGGGGAAGTGAGTAAACAAATTGTGTGGCTGTTTTATGGCTTAAACCACGACAAGGGGAAAAACTCTACAGGTACTATTTTCTAGATCAAAATTACATACAATTTGAATTAAGAAACATTGAGGTTTCATTTCACATATAAACAGTGTGCATAAATTTATCTGTTGGATAAGAGTCCTTTGAAGAAAGGATTCAAGTGAGTATTTTGTATACTACAGATTTCACAAGCAGTGCAGAAGCAATGTCCTATGCTAAAAGTAGACTACAAAGTTATGAACAATTTCTGTAAACTGTTAGGCTTGAAGCTCATTCATGGAAGCCTGTCTGTTGATCAGCTTCTAAGTTTCTTTAAACAACAACAGTTACATAGTAACAAGGAGGCAGATTGTGTTCCCTGATGCCATGGAACTTTTGCTAATGTTCCTTTAGTCTGGGTGGACATAGTATTCCTAGCACATTCTAACTGATACAGTTAGTGCTGCAGATTAAATAGCTGTCAGTTAGCACATCAATTTAACATGCCACTGGGACAAGATTTTTTATGTCAGCCCTAATTCCAGACGTCATTGGGACATCTTTTATGTCAGCCCATTCACAGGCTTCATCAAGCAAAACTACCACTGGATCAGCTGCAGAAGTTGGAGGACAAAGGCTCTGGTAATCAGGAGGAGCAAAAGTGTTGTACTGAAAATACTGGATTGCTCAAGGACAATGCAACAAGAGTGCTTCTGGGGGGACACGCTAACATTTGTGGAAAACCAGAATTATTCTAGGCTTGAGTTTTCTGGCTATGTTTCTCTAAATAGAAGACTAAGCATGTCTTGGCTCTCCTGCTGCTGAAAACCAACAGGGAGTGAATACAGTAAACATTCTTCTGGAGTTCAGTGACCCATAGGAAAAGAAGTTCTAAGGCAAATACGAGCAACATGTTTAGAAATGCTCTTTATGGAATGAGGGAAAACACAGTAAAAAGAAAAGAACACAACTGATTGTCATTTACTGCATGTATTGCAGTCAAAATAATTAGACACAGGCTCTTCCCTGACCTGGCCTGCTGTGTAATGATTACTTTGTAGTGTAACCGCTTCTATTCCCATTTTTTTTCTCAAGGTTTTATATTTTCAGATTGTAGGTTCCTCTGCAGAGGGAAACTGTTACTAATATCGAACCCAGACACAGATTTAGGTTAGCCCTTTTAGAGATTTCTAGAAATGAAATAATTCAACTTTGTGTTTTCATTTTTGGGTAACAAGGAGGCTTAGAGGTAAAATGCCAAAAGGAAGCCTATTTTCATTTTGTATTCCTGCTACTAAGTGGGAAGAGATATATCTCATGTCCTTTGTCAAATTTTTATCGAGACTTTCCACAGGCCTAGGGAAAGTTTCTAAGCTTTGGCTTCTTTGACTCTGATGCTTCACCCATTATTAATTATAATAACTCACACTAGTCAGGGAGGTAAGAAGCAGGCAACTGAAAGCTTAAAACAAAGGGAAGTAGTGCTGTTAAGTTCATTATTTCCCATCTATAATTCTTCCTTTGATTTAATTTAATTTGATAAACCTGGCAAGTTGCTGTCAGGTGGATCTCCTACACAAGTCTGCCTCAAGATTTCATTATCCTTTTTATTTTTAGCGTCATCATTCTGTTTTCTCTAGCTAATTAGCCCACTGTTTACAAGGTGCACATTTCTTAACATATGGTACAGTTGCATTGCATGTCTGCTGTATTTTCATTTTCTAGTTTGAATCTCATATTTCTGATACAGTATGTCAGAAATATCAGGTGTCTGTTTCACAGAACAGCACTTACAGCTTCACATCAAAATATGCCCTAATTATACTTCCGGATTTCCTTACTTCCCCATGTTTTGAATTAAGACATCATGGCCATTACAGTATTGTGACAACAGACTGTGATTTAAAGGAGCTAGTATTTGAAGGTCAGAATTTAGCAGGAGATAAAAGTCAGAGGAATTAAGTGTTTTAAATAATTAAGATTAAAATAAAATTTTACCTTTCCAATTCAGTGGAGCAAAGTTAAAGCCCATATGAAAATCCTCCACATGGCGTAATATTGTCTCATTGAGACACTGGCACTGCATGCAGCTATTATAAATCTTCTGCCTGTGTAAGACTGCAGAGGGAGGACCTGACTGGCAACACAAAGGAAGAAGGAGTCTGTTTGCCTGTCTGAGAGAGACAGAGGGAGAGGAGCTGGTGGAGGGGGAGTGAGACACACACACACAAACACACAGCTGAATACAGAAAGATTCACTCCTTCTGTACAGCCACGGACCATCTATGCCTAAGTGATTCTGGTCCACCATTTGCATGATATATTAGCCTTTCAAGCTGTCTGTCAGTATAAACTGAGAGACTGTAGCTCTCACTTTCAGCTAAGCTCATCTGCAATTGGTTTTATCTCCAGCAGGTCTCCATTTCTAGCTAATGTTAACATTACTGCAAGGAAAACAGTACATTCAGAGCTGCGCACATGCTGGAAATACACTGGGATGCTGAGACAGCTGAATTAAACTGCCTTTGTTTCATAAAATTAAATTCCTGTGTTTACTGTACTGACATAAATGTGGTTTGATTTTTTTTAAAAAAAGAAAAGTTTAGGTTTTCATAATGTTTAAGCTAAATGGGAAAAAAACCAAGTATTAATTCTGGCAGAAGTGTTCACATGAGTTGTTACACTAGCATAACAGTATCAGCTTCACTGTGCTGGCATAACTGATAAAGTCTGCTCTGCTGACTAGTTCCCAGGCTTCTACAGTTGCAGAGAGGTGCAGCAGTGACGTTAAATTCTCTCAAAAGCAACCCCCTCAGATGCTTTCTGCCTCCCTCTGTCCTCCCTCAAAAAGCCTTCAATTCCCTCTATGGGATTAGCTCTTTTTCTGTACCTGCCCCCTCCATGCGACATCTTTCATGAATATGTTGTCAGTCATCTGGTTACTTCCCAGCTCCTCCAGACATCCTGTCCAGCCAATGCACATGTCCCTGCAAGCTCCTGCCTGAATCATGAACTGACAGCAGGGAGACAGGTAGTGTGAGGATCAACCATTTTCGGCAGAAGCAGAGCACTTATCCTCTAATATGTTATTTCCCTAACATAAAGGAAAATTACATCATGTTTTCTTCTTTTTATATAGCTAGTTTTGTATAACACAATGAACACAACAGAATTATAAGATTTCAAGCAGTTTTATGACAGCAAGAGTAACCACAAAACAAGCAAATGTCTATGAAATATACAGTTATCTTCTCACATCTGAGTCAGCCATGAATGCACCAGTCTTCTTATGCCAAAGGTACGGTGTGATTGCAGAATTTTTATTTAACATAAAGAGTATACTGTGCAATGAAGGTAAGAATTATACCAAAATGGCTGTGAATACTTTCCAGCTTGTGGGTAGAATACTGGGTGCCTAAAGAGCTGGGCTGTTTTTTAGTAGTAGTGAGAGGCCACAGACATTATTGATTTAATGCTTGGCTCATTTAAAATGCAAGCCTTATTTAGATACTTAATATAGATTTAGGCGCCTGACTGTAAACACCTGATTAAAAATACTGGCCTAGCTTCACCAATAAAGGTCAGAGGAAACATACATTACCAAGCACTGGAAAGCAAAAGAAGAGTGAGACAAGGAGCTAAGACAAAAGCAGCTCCAAGGACTTGTGGAGGACAAAGGACAGAAGGAAGGCACTTTGATGTTATTTTTTATTTTTATTAAAAGTTAATTTCCATTTCAATTATTGAGTTTATATAGCTTTTATATAGCTATTTCTACTTTCTCTCTTGTTTTTATTGTACTTTAGTGTTCTCTGTGCCTATTCAGCCTGAGAGCAGAAAAACTGTATAGAAAGCCTGGGAGACAGCCTGTTCACATGAAACTTTTATCTGAATTTTAGCAGACAGCAAAGGGTGAAACTTCAATTGGACAAGGAAAAAACTTATGGATACCTAGCTAAAGCTGTAAATTTTCAGATGTTCACCTATCATAATGATGTCCTGCTGCCACACTTTCTACTTTTTAGCTATCCTGCATGAAAATAATAAAACAGAGCCACCAGCAACCACCAAAAGAACAAATGCTTTTATTTATTATTCACCTGAATGTAGGATTTCAGTCAGACTTCTAAAGCATGTATGTGTAAATGCTGTCTGTGTAGCGGTTATCCAAGCTCCCTTTGAATTCCATCCACCCATTTAGTCATCCCTGCCAAGTCAGTCTCTATTACCCATATCGACTAAGATGTGTTTTAATAGTGAAAGTAACAGGTTGACTTAATAGAAATGCTGGCAGTGACACCAAGGAATGCAGGGACTTTACTAATCTGAAAAATAATGACCTTAGGGGAGCTTTGTTACTCTTTCTTATGGGTCCCTGTTAGAAACAGCCAAATAATTATAAAAAGGAGCCAACTCAATAAACACAGTGGGAAGTATTGTGGATGCTATTATATAAATGCATTATGGATATTTTTCAACTTTGATTTTTTTGGATATGAGTTTCCTGAAACTTTTCATGCCATTTATTTTTGTTTTTTATTATTTGTCATATCACTACTTCACTTTGTATTACCAAGGATTTTTTTAAAAAACCAAGCAGGCAATGAAACAACCCCCACCTGAATCTTACAGGCCAAATGGTGCATGACTTGTATCTGTGAAGTGCCATGAGCTACAGAGAAAACAAAGCTTAGACACGTTTCTGTATCTGATTCCAGACATATGGACATTTTCAGAGTAGATTTATCTCCCTTTACACTAGGGACAGTCTACTCTAAGCAAAGGTCAGATTCAGCTTTATGTGACTTATAAGAATAATGGAGGCCACAGTTCCTGTGGTGGACTATAGCTCTGGTCATGTGGATTTGGTGCAAACATGGATGTGAGACTGAAAGAGTTCATTGGGTCAGGTGTAATATTGTGTAAATACATGGTATTTGTATAATATTCCTATAGTATTTATTCACAACCATGACATCAAACAGAAATGGTTCCTGAAGTGTTCCCAAAATTGATACATCTTCTTGACTTTGATTGAAAGCCATTTCCCTAACAGCACATGTCCACACAGTCATCTGTCTTGCTCTCAAAAGAGCGCTGTGCCCCTGGTGCAACAAATGTTGCCAGAAAAAGTATGTTTTCCATTATCTGTTCAGTGAAATGTCATATATGTCAGATGTACAGAAGAGGCAGGGCTTGGACATGAAGGATTTTGCCCCTTAAGCCCATCATAGTGAACAAAACAGAATATAGGTACTCTTACATCCTGCCTATAAATTCAGTTGACAGTTTCTCTTCTGTCTCACAGCAGCATACCTGTCACAGATATACGTAGACTCAGCTAAGTCAGTCAAAACAAAAAGCTCTTTGCCATCTAAATAAACTAGTGCTTCAATAAATCACAGGTAGAAAAAAAGTAACACACTTAGATACAGAATGCAGTTCTCCTAGGATCTGGCTTATTTACATAAAGGTGAATTTTAATCCAGTGGCCAACTTGCTAAGAACGCTGTCACATCCTCCAACTTCAATTCGGAAATGTTTTCACTAGAAAAGTAGCTTACAGGAAAGAAAGGGAGCCATGCTAATTATCAGACTTTTGAAATCAGTGTCAACAGGAACAAGTTGAGTTTACTATCGAGATGAAAGCTGATTGCAATTAACCTCATAGTTTCCATAGCATTTAGTCTCATCTGCCTTTCTTATGGTAGGTGTGCATCTCCTCCATCTATACTGATTATTCAGTTATGATTAACACTGTGTTAGCTGAAATGAGGACTCATAAACCTCTTTTAACATGATGTAATATTCTAGTAAACTGGGGCACTCACTCTGACCTACTGCATGCTCAGAGAAGAAGTCCAGTTCATCCACAATACTTCCCACTGTGTTTATTGAGTTGGCTCCTTTTTATAATTATTTGGCTGTTTCTAACAGGGACCCATGAGAAGGAGTAACAAAGCTCCCCTAAGGAGCTATTTTTCAGATTAGTAAAGTCCTTGCATTCCTTGGTGTCACTGCCAGCATTTCTATTAAGTCAACCTGTTACTTTCACCATTAAAACACATCTTAGTAGATATGGGTAATAGAGACTGACTTGGCAGGGATGACTAAATGGATGGAAGGAATTCAAAGGGAGCTTGGATAACCGCTACACAGACAGCATTTACAGATACATGTTCTAGAAGTCTGACTGACCCCCTGTTTCTGAAATTCAGAAGCAGTTCTGAAGCAAGGTTTAAGGTTGAACATGGTATCTTGTCCCTGTATGTCTTTAAGGGTAGTACTTTAGGATCCAGGTCTGTAGCGAATCACTACTGTAAGTGGTAAGTGTAGTCACTTAGTGATTCACAAATCACTAGTAAACTACTTCAGATTCCAATTAATTGTTCTTTTATCTTATATGTAAAGGCATCCAAAAGATATTCGTACTATGCTCAGAATCAAAATCAGGAAAGAAGACACTTTGTTTTCCTGAAAGGTTCTTGTTTTATAAAATTGTTTTTGTGATTGGTACAATAGGTTGATATGCTGGAGGGAAGGGATGCCATCCAGAGGGACCTTGACAACAATGCAAACCTTATAAAGTTTAACCATGCCAAGTGCAAGGTCCTACACCTGGGTCAGGGCAATCTCAGGCACAGTTACAGGTTGGGTGGAAAAGAGATTCAGAGCAGCCCTGCAGAGAAGGACTTGGGAGTATTGGTTGATGAGAAAATGAACATGAGCTGGCTTCAGTGTGCACTTGCAGCCCAGAAAGCCAACCATATCCTGGACTGCATCAAAAGCAGCTCAACCACCAGGTAGAGGGAGGTGATTCTGCCCTTCTACTCTGCTCTTGTGAGACTTCATTTGCAGTATTGTGAGTTCTGGTGTCCTCAACATAAGAAGGACATGGAGCTGTTGGAGCAAGTCCAGAGGAGGGCCACAAGGATGATCAGGGGACTGGAGCACCTCCCATATGAACACAGACTGAGAAAGTTGGGGCTGTTCAGCCTGTAGAAGAGAATGCTGTGTGGAGCCTTCAGTATCTGAAAGGGGGCTACAAGGGTGCTGGGGAGGGAATCTTCATTAGAGACTGTAGCAACAGGACAAGGAGGAATGAGTTCAAACTTCAACAGGGGAAGTTCAGGTTAGATATAAGGAAGGAGCTCTTTATTGTGAGGGTGGTGAGGCACTGGAACGGGTTATCCAAGGAAGTTGTGAATGTTCCATTGCAGGCTGTGTTCAAGGCAAGGTTGTACAGTCTTGGGTGACATGGTTTAGTGCAAGGTGTCCCTGCTTACAGCACGGGGTTCTAACTAGGTGATCTTAAGGCCCTTTCCAATCCTAACTATTCTGTGATTCTATACGGGCAATGGATCCATCACTATTTACACCAGCTGAGATTCTTTCCCTCTTATCTGGTGCATCTGGCCTCTGGCTGCAGCTTTTCAACAGAATTGCCAAATCAGTGACAGCTGATGTAATATATATACCCTGCATATTTAAGGTGTTCTATTACATACACTTCAGTTATTACTATATTATGGAGAATTTCACATCATTACTTGATTTTTGCAAAGTGCTGTACCAACTCAGAATTTAAGAGCTTATATTGTAATGCAAGAGATAATGGCTAGGTAGCTGAAATCCCAAATGAAATGAGACAGTATTAGTAATATTGTCATTAATTCCTGTAATATGAATTCAAGTCATATTGAATAGGAACACCAGCACATGAAAGACTACTGATCCAAAAGATCTTTTATGAATAGAAGGGAACAATAAATAAGAATATATGACAAATTTTAGCCAAAGTCACATTAATGTTGCGTAGCCAACAGCAACTTAACAGTGACTGTATACTTACACAGAACGAAAATTTGAATTGTTCACTTTTTGCTTAAAAAAATAACAAAACAGTTGTTCAAAAGAGTGGGAAAGAAATTAAAAGCAGAGCCAACGAGTGATAAGAAGTCTAACAATGATCCTTTATATTTAGCTTTAAAGAGACCCACAGATTTAGCTTACCAAGAAATATTTTTTTAGTGATTAGTTATCATCCATGTATAAAAAT
This sequence comes from Bolborhynchus lineola, assembly GCA_025448015.1. Lineage (NCBI taxonomy): Eukaryota > Metazoa > Chordata > Aves > Psittaciformes > Psittacidae > Bolborhynchus > Bolborhynchus lineola. The sequence goes on from JAOEHX010008221.1 coordinate 18,569, forward strand.
ACAGAGGATGTTTTTAATAAGCAGGGGAAATTGTGAAAAGAATTAATGGCTGAAAGCTGAGCAAAGAAAATATGAACAAAACAGATTCCAAAAGGAATGACATTAACTTTTGCAAAAATGCTGAGGCAAATGTTGAATTCCCCTTCACTTCCTGCCCTAAATCAATATAGACTTTAGAAGAAATAATACATCCAAACTCAGGAGGAAGCTAGTGGGCTTCATGTAGGGTAGCCAGGTAAAATGTAATGTCCTGTGTGGTACAGGAGGTCAGAGTAGACGTCCCAATAGTCGCCTCTGGCCTTTGTATCTGAGAACCAGATATACAAAAATTTGTCAGCAGGGATAAATCCTGAGAGTAGTCCAAGTATAACCCGGAGGTTATTTTATGAAAGTACTATTCATAATACCAGAACTTAAATTTGCAAATATTACTAAAAGGAGAGAAGTTAGTAGCAAAATGTAATATCTAAGGAAGGAAAAATTTTGAAGTAAAAAGCCCAGTTCTGCAAATCACATTCAAGTAGGTGAGAAGAGTCCAAAGTCATCTTCATGGAAGTGTTATCAAAAAACCAAAATGAAATTTCATTTTGAAAATGAAAGGGCATATTTACTGTGCTTGTGCTAAAAATCAATATTCTTCTTCTCATTTACCACAGTAGAGTACTAGTATATATCACAAATGTAAATGGTTTTTGTCTGTGTCCCACTCCTGTGTTGTTCAGGTTCTCCCTGTGTCTTTGGTTAACCAAACCAAACAGCACTAACTCCCTGCCTTTGCAATAAATGTTGATATAGCATGCCACCTGCTTCTGATCTGCATTTGGAGAGCATTTTATTTTGTTTTAGTATCTTACCACAACTCTCTCTCACATTTCTCCTTGGGAAAAGCCTTTTCAACTTTCTTCAATGAAGTTTCAACCAATCACTGACAAAGAAGTATAACAAAAATCCTAAGATTTAAAGAGAAGACAGTAGGTAGAGATGGAAAGACTTATTTTGTTCAGGTAATTCTCATGATGAAAAAAGATACTTTTAGTTTATTTTAATTTTGGAATTCTGTGCATTTACCAAAATAAAGTTCATTTAAAAAAATCATTAATTTTTCTGAAGTGAAACCATTCACATTTCAGCTTTCAATACACTTATGAAGGAGCTAGGGGATTATGCCCAGGTCTTCATTGCACAGCTTCAGAATATGAGATGCAGGATGATGTCTTGCCCTTGCTAAAATGAAGACTAAGACTCCCACTGTTAACAGAGTCAACAGTAACAGAGCCAGGATTTCACTCCCAAAGTACAGGTTCTTCTCCAGGCCACACAAAAAAAACAATAACAGAAGTAAGATTTGTTTTACACCCACATGTATACAGATGCCTTTTATTGCAAAAAGGACACACCCTGTTGAAAAGAAAGATACAAGACTTAGAAACTTTTTCTCCCATAAGATCCATATTTGATTGTTTGAATGGTTTGATGATAGCACTATGGTCCCTTTATCCAGGAGTCAAACAAATCTGGTTACACAGAGGCTAGATCAGTAGCTAAAGTTTCACGTCAGCAGTAGAGCGTAACAACAGACAATAGTTTTCTTCTCAGCATAATATCTGAAAAAAACATGCTAGGAAGATTACTTTTGGCTATAGACAGTTTTGTCTACATGTGTAGTAACTGTGTTCTCTCTTTCTTCATTTGACTGTTACTGTTTCAACATCTATAACTATCTTACCTTTAAAACTGCAAATATTCCTACGATTTTAAAGTCAGCCTCAGTGCAAGAGAAACACTATTTACAGATGATCGGGGGCTTGTTTGCCATATTGCAGCAGGCTGAAAAAAAAAAAAGCATCAGGTCTTATGTCTACTTTTGCATTGTGTAGTATGGAGCTGCAAGCTTCCTTTTGCAGTTACAATGATTCAGGTTGCTTATTTTAGCTTCCTTATTTCTTATCTTTACTGAGAGGTTACATTAACTATTGCCTTTTATGTATTGCTAAACACATTTCTGTACATGGTGTAGTGCATATGGAGAATGTGTCTACTAGAATCTGTAGCTGTCCTTTATATGTGAGCAACATCAAGTAGTTTTCTATTTATGCACTGATTATAACTGAACCATGCATAAAAATGCAATATTGTGCCTTTACATAGGAATTCATTTTTAATGGTCAACTAGTTCATGAAGAAAGTGATTACCTGGTGGGGCTGGTGATAAAATTATAAATGGAACACTCTAGAAACCAATATCCTATACAAATATTTTTCATGCTTGAGAATAGGTTGGAGACCTATGAATGGCATGCTGTCTCTTGAGGAAAGGCTGCTGCCCTAGTGCAATCTGTTATTTCCAATTTTGCCTTACAATGAAGACTAGAATAGAAAGGAATTTTGAGAGGATCGACATTTTCCCACCCTATAGACAATGGGGGCATTTGAGATCTGGCATTGCAGCCTTGCAAGACTGCTGCTGCTGAACCCATGACAGAAGGTCTGAGGGTAAAAAGATGGAGTGAGAGGAGGAGAGAGGGAAGTAGTTTTTTCTATATCCAAATAACAGCTCTCTTATTCAGAATCTACATTTCAGACTGGTAAAAAAAAACCGAAACAAACAAAAGACTTTAAGCTTATCATACGCCACTCATCGTATTAATTATTAGTATGGATGGAGTTTGGGAAAATCTTGAGCTTACTGTCCATACAATAATGTGGTTGAACTCTCTCTGCTCTGTTTGGCTTCTCAGTCCATAGTTATGCAGTGCCCTGAGCAATTCCCAGTTCCCAGTCACCTTTCCAAAAGTTACAATCTGGCAAAAGTCTCATCATTGTTCCGTTTCAACTCTCCTGCTGGTCCCCACAAGGCAAAGTTCCCAGTTTCACAGAGATCTGTGTTATGCAAATATTTCTCTCTGAGAGGGATCTGAGCAGCTGAGGCATGAGCTGGCACTGGTAATACAGGTGGCTGCTGAAGTTTCCAGGCAGGCTTGTGGCCTGTGCATCTATCTGGGGCTTAACACTAATTTATCATCTGACTACTTGTTCCTTTTGTGATCATCTCGTATGATATATCTTCATTATTTTTTGTTGATTTAAATGATGAGGTACAAAAACTTTGAGTGAGCAGTAGAAATGGTAAGATTCATGCAAGAGAAAATGTAAGCATTTGAAAAAAAATTCTGCTGTGCTTACTGAACATTTCTAGTCTCTAGCTTTCCAGATGCTGCATATTAACCTTGGTCAAAACAACAACCTCTTCCTTACATTTTGTCTGATCATAACTATGTTTTTCAAAATCTTCTATCACTGATGTGGACTTTCTAAGATGTTTTGGGGGTATTTTTATATAAAAATAGAAGAATTTTTAGGAAATTTTACCCCCTTTGTCTGGAGAAATCTAAGGTGTTTTCATTTACTTTAAGTGATGCAAAAGTGAAGGGCATCCCCTATTAGATTACTATTTACCAACCACAGAAATATCTACCCTGACACTGATTACGTGGGAAATAATCAACTATGAACACGAAACAATTTTCTATAGCAATTTGAATGACGCAGACTTGATACGTAGCTATACAGATACACTAGTGTTACTGAAAACTTTCCCTGCTGTGTCACTTCACCAGTTACTTTCAGCTTTGCATAGTTTCTTTCAAATACATTTTTTTCTGTTCTTGATTTAGTGGTCAGATATGTAAGGATGTTTGGAAGGTGAGATCATCTGTTTCTCTCAGGTAATCCAGCTAAGTACATTTTCAGTGCAAAAGGGGATAAGTAAAGAGGGAAGTGACAAATAAAACCACACACAGACACAAACCTGGTGATGAAGGAATAATGGAGACAATGCCAAATACCATAAGTCTTCAGTCAATACTATACGGCACATTAAAAAGCTCCATGCACAGCTTTGGTGAGCTGGAAGTACTGATCCCCACCTGGACTTTCGAAGTGGTAAGAAGGGGAAAAACAAGGAATGTGAGGACTTGGAATATCAAAGGGAAGGCTGTGGGACTATACAAAGTTAATGAAGGAACATGTAAAAGGAGGCGACTGGTGAGTAACAGAGGAGAATTAGCCAAAGAGGTTTAATAGGAGCTGGTTGTGTACAAACTGGCCCTGCACCTGATGCTGCAGTCTACCCTATCTTTTTATTAAATAATTTCTTAACTATCACTGTGTAATTGTACTCTGTCCTATGTGTGAGTGTTGTAAAGATCAGCTGCCAGCTACTAGGGGAAGTGGGAGAGTATGGGCCTAGTGACTGTAGTTAGACTGGGGGTTTTGTGCCTGAGAGTGTGTGATGTCAGCAACTGGAGCAGAAGAGGGCCTCAATATCTGTAGTCAGAGTAGTCACAGCTCTTAGGTGCACCTCTACAGCATACAGGCACCTGAGTGTTTGCATGTTTTTGGACTTGGTGCACACCAGTGCATGTGCATGTAATTTTTTTGCAATCTTCAGCTGTAGTGGCTGGAGATTAGGAGGCTTAGAGGCATCCAATGGGTGGAGGATCTGTGCTGATATTAGGGGGGACCCACAGGTGTGGAGTGCCTTTGAGATGAGTGTGTGAGACCATGTATTTGTTTGCTACTGAGGACTGAGTTAGAGCAGCCAGAGCAGGAGACCTATAGAGTACATAAAAGTGCCTGGAATACACGCAAGGCCACCAGATGGATTGAGGGGCTGTGCTGATACATGAGGGATCTTCAAATGTGCATCTACTTATGAATTTAGATGAAGGAGACATAGATGCTTTCACTAGTGAACCAGCTGAAGAGGAGGAATTGGATTTGGCTGTTGTCCTGCTAATGTCACTTGTGGGTGCTGCTGAAGACAGTGCCTCATCTGTGGCAGTCCACATAGCTAGCTGTGTCCATTTTCTCTGTGTCTGTATGTGCTCAGCCTCATTATTGGCTGAACCTGCAAATGGGATAGTAGTAGCCATGTCCATGAGCTTGGGATGGAGACACCTCAGTCTCTAGTTCGTGATCCAGCAGCAGGGCAGAGGAATCCCTGTAGCTGTTGGAGGTAGCGTTTGCTCATAATATCCATTAATAGGAGGCAGATGTGAAGAGGCATTTTTGTGTTGTTTTCATTCATAATGAGTGCCCCTCATTCAGTACACAGGATCTGAATGAAATCATAAGAGTTTTCGTTCAGTTAAACCACAGTAATTTCACTTCAAAACAGTCAGATCTTACGAGATAGTGCAACAGCACATAGGCTCTCAGACAGATGCATATCAAATACTTAATAATGAGTGATATTTCATATATACTTTCATTTGTGCTAACCTATATGCTACTTATTTAGAAATAATGGATGCTTTTCACCAATCAGGAGTTACTTGGAGTGTGTGAGTTAAAAGTTGTTAAAGACATGGATGAGGTGGTCTGTCTATATGCAGCTAAAGGAGAATTCCAAGAGGAAATCACAGACAAAAAAACACCAAACATCTGGCGCAACAATTCAGCCTCAAAGAGAAGGTGATGGAAAGCTACGGAGGATAATGTAATTTACTTCTTATGTGACTGGTTTTGAGACATACCTTCATTATTATAACTCTTAGTGTAACCTGTTTGTATAATTTCCATTGATTCTAAATTAAAATTTCACTAACATCTGCAGAGCAAGCCAATTTTGAAGATAATAAAAGGTGATGCAATTCTAGTGCACATTGCAGTTAATGGTTCAAACAAATAGAAAATCTTCTTTTAGGACAAAAAGACTCCCTAAGAAAATGAAAGTAGTTGGGAATGTGCTTAATGCCACTCCTCATCTGAGCTGCTTTATTAAGCAGCTTGAGGACTCTGTAAGCTCAGAAGAGTTGTTAATGATTTGGTTGTATTCTAAGCAATTCTCCCTTTTACAAATATGAAAGTATGGATTAGTCCCAAACTCCACTTTCACAGAAAGGTGCATAAAAATTATTTCTTGGAAGATATTTGATACTGTTACCCATTCAGTGATTTTGCTACCAAAATATGAAGACAGGACTTTAAAGTATAATACAACTTAATACAAATGAAACTACGGACAGCATTTTTACTGATGAATATTAAGTTTAATCAAGAACAAACATTTAAAGAGATGAGAGATGCCTGTGAGTGTACTTCAAGCAATAAAAAAGATTTGTTTCTGCTGGACAGGTGAGTGTAACTGGAGAGAATAATAGCTACTTTGTCACTACTATTGATTCACCAAACAGTATTATATTTGAATTCCACTTAAGAAGTATGAAAAAGATACTTTTAACTGCACCTTTTTACTTTTCAGCTCACCCTTTAATAGCCCTATATGGCCAGTGTGAAAGTCTAATGGAGAGTAGAGAATAATGGTAGACTACCGTGGCCTGAACGAAGTCACACCACCATTGAGTGCTGCCGTACCGGACATGCTGGAACTTCAGAATGAACTGGAGTCAAAGGCAGTCAAGTGGTATGCCACGACTGATATTGCCAATGCATTTTTCTCAGTTCCTTTGGCAGCAGAGTGCAGGCCACGGTTTGCTTTTACTTGGAGGGGCATCCAGTACACTTGGAACCAACTGCCCCAGGGATGGAAAAACAATCCTACCACCTGCCATGGACTGATCCAGACTGCACTGGAACAGGAGCAAGCTCCAGAACACCTGCAATACATTGATGACATTGTCGTGTGGGGTGATAATGCAGAAGAAGTCTTTGAGAAAGGGAGGAAAATAATCCAAATCCTGCTGAAAGACAGTTTTGCCATTAAACAGAGTAATGTCAAGGGACCTGCACAGGAGATTCGATTTTGGGGAATAAATGGCAAAATGGACGTCGCCAGATCCCCACAGATGTGATCAACAAGATAACAGCAATGTCTCCACCAACTAATAAGAAAGAAACA
>JAOEHX010008223.1:0-14487 GCA_025448015.1 Bolborhynchus lineola
CCTAGATATTTCAAACATAAATAGTGTGTATAAAAATAGATAGAGAGCAGATGGCCTGGCTCCCTGCACACATTGCTGACCAGAATACTTGAGCAACACATACAGCCAAAATCTTGCCATCTTCAAAGCTGATCATCTGCAAAGACAAGGGTTATCCTTATGCTACCCTTTATCTGTTAGGCACATACACTGATTAGCATAGCCAAGAAGGGTCACATACCCTGGGCTTGCTTGAACTTGTTACTATCTAAGCAAAGCAAATCACCGGGTTTAGAGCTCAGGTTCTCAGAAGTCAGGGAGATTAAAAAGGCTGCGAGCTGAAATCTGAAGTACAGTGGAAAGAGCTCAAAGCACGGAGGGCTGGGTTTGCAGCCAGCTCACAGCACTGCTTGTAGCTGATAAACGTGCAGCAGAGCCTGCTTCTCATTCTCATTTTTACATTGGAAGCTAAGATCAAACGTCACCATCCTGCAGATTGAGATGTAAGGTTTTTCAAGCTTCCTTGTATGGTTTAACAGATGTGAAAGGGCGTTATCACTTCAACACGATATCAAGACTCTTTTTTTCCTAGCTGACGGCAGATTACTAAGCCTGAATTCTTGTTTAATTTTAGTGTGTTAATTGATGGGATAATGAGCATTGATTATATGTGTTTTGGCTGCGTCATTCCAATTACAGGTTCTGTTTTATTCATGAATCAGTCCTAAAGAATGCACTAGAGATCTAAGACAGCTTAAACCTCTCAGAAAAAGGTTCTGAATTTTTGAGTAATGACACTCTTAGATGGAATATTAAAGGTTCTCTTTTCCCGTGCTTTTTAAGATAATAAAAATCCAGGAACAGTAGAGGTGGTGAACATCCTCATTCATTAGTCATCAGTAATTTAGCTTCTACTAACTGAGGAAAACATTTTAATTCTCCAGGCCATCTGTTGCAGTCTCCTTTGTATGTCTTGTTACATAGTCTCATCCTCGTAGTTTTTAGCATCTGCATTGTATTTTTCACCAGGAATGATGAGCTGGGTGAAGTAGTTGAATCACTACCGATTAAAGACCACCCTGGGATTAAAGTGGCTGCTTTGTCTTTTAGATTCAAATTATCCAATCTAGACATATCTGGGTTTCCGTGCATGGAGCTAGGCAGTGTGACAAGCTGTGTGTTTTCTAAAAGCAAAAGTTCATCAGAGCTCTTCCAGTTCCTCATGGTCCGACTGCTCTGCCATATGGCTCCATGGTGTTTTTCGAATCAGGTAGTATCCACTCACCTAGAAACCAAAGCAGAGGCTCTGTGCCTGATGATGCTTTGCAAGAGGTTCATAGGAAGAACAGATCTCTTTGCTCTGCATTGGGGAATAAATATTAGAGCAGGATTATGCTCACCTGGGAGAAATCCTAGGTCAGGAAATTGGCTTTCTGACTATCTTTTGGAACACCTCACTTTATGGCTTTGGGCAAGTTACTTTAGCTCACACTAGAAATATTTTGCATGGAAATGATACTGAATATAGTTAAATGGATTCAGGTTCTTCAGCTACTCCTGATGCAGTTACCCCCCTGCAGATGTAAAAGGATTCAGGCGCCATTAATTTGGCTTGTTTCTGTCAAATTCTCACATCAAATCAAAGGCATGCTACTTGCCAAAAGGGGCTGCTTTAGACCTACATGTTTAACCAGCTCCATGACCACCAGGTAGTGTTTCCATTATTGATAAGGCAGGGCTGCAAGTTTCCACAGTGTGAGTTTGAATTCACCTGTTTGCTATTACTCAAGTTGCTTAGAGACCACAAACACGCTGTCCTAGATATGTGTGGCTGCAGAGCCAGTGTCTCCAGCAAAAAGCAATGCTTGGTCAATAACTCAGCTCCTGCACCTACCAAAAAGAGCTGTTTGGCTGCATTAGGCATGTCTAATCGGTAAGTCATCACTTTGCTCTTTGCATCTCAGATGATATGCCATTTGACTTGTAGTTCATTATTTGGATGTATTTGTCTATGTTCCAAGCAAAAGCTGCTATTTATTGGCTGCTGTGTAATGGTTACAGCACTTTGGCTAAAGAAAGCAGGATCTGTGTTTTAATAGGAAGCAGGGAGGTGCTTCTCACTGATGTAAGTCCTGCAGAAATAAAAGCTACATGTCTGCTCCAAACTGGGAGCACTGGTGAACAGGGAATGATGGACTCCTCTGTTCTTCCCTAGTTATGGGCTTAAAACTGAGTAGCTTTTTCAAGTTCTAAAGAATTTACTTAAAGCTTGCTGTAATGCCCATTTCTGAAAATTATTTAATAAGCACCTTTAATAACAACTCCAGGCTACATGCTTAGGCGAGGAATTAGAAGCTGTGTGATGCTGAGTGCAGCTTCTAAAGACCATTTGCCTTTCAGCTGTGAAGAAAAGCTGGTCTCCCTTGGGAAGTCTTGAGTTTCTGGGGGATTAAATGAAACAGAAATGAGCAAGCTCACTCATGGAGAAACTATAGATGCACACAATTCACTAGCTGATAACTGTGCCTCTCTTCTCTCTCTACCAGTTTACCCATAGCCATGCAGCTGGCATCAATAAAAGGTAAAGGAACCATTTCATTGCTTCTTTCGGTTCAGGTCTTCTTCAGCCAGTAAATCTGAAGATTGAGGAGAGCTGCAGAGGCCACAGAGACCCTCAGCCGACGAAAGGGGGCTAAGATTAGACCTGACGGATCTCATGTCACCCTGCATTGCTGCCCCAAAAGCTTCCTCTCAGGGTGTATTTCCAGGGGGCACGATTTTTATTGCTGTCCCACTCCAAATAAAACCTGGACCAGGTCCTCTGTGGTATAAAGTTTGTCTCATTAATTTTAATTAAACTACACAGATTCCCACCCACTCACGATGGTTCTGACAGAGTACTTTCAATTATAATGCCATTTTTTCTGATAGGCTGATAACTTCCCCCCAGCTCTAGGAAAAGGCTCAGACCTTGAGAAAGCTTTTGCTACAGTGGCTTTGGTGTATAACAACTCTGCTGACCCTGAGGGCAAGCTCAGCAAAGGTGAAACCAGAAGCGTGCTGCAAAGCCAGTTTGAGGGTTTCATACAGGTGAGGGGAACTGTGGGCGAGAGATTGGTGGTGGGATGGCATTGGCTGGGCGATTAGGGTGCAGGAATGGCACCTCAGGGCATGTAGCTTTTTTGTTTCTTTTATGTATAAGGAAAAATAAACAACAGACATGATCTATACTTGTCATAATCCCTTCCATTTCAAAAGAAATTTCTAGCAGGTCAGAGAATAAAAGCTACTGAAGTTATGTCTGTAAAATCAACAGTTTCTGAGATGTTCACAGTATATCTATGGGAAATAGCTTGAATATTACGGTAGGAGAGTGGATTGGTTCCATCAAGGCACAGGACTCCATTTTTCCAGCAGTTATCTACTGCAGCATCACCCCTGCCAGATTTTCAGCCATGACACAGCATCTTTAAAGGAGTATTCTTGGTTCGGGAGAAACCTCTGAAGATCACTTGTTCTCCTGTCTGAGTACAATAATATTTCAGTTTGAGTTTCTTGGGAACCTTTGGAAAAACTAATATGAATGTGGGCATAAAAACCTGAATGGAACGAGAGGAAAATACACAGACTTTTATCTATGCCTCTTCATGTACGATGTAATAAACAAGGAATTTTTTACTCTTTTATTTAATTTCTTCTTTCTTCTCTTTTCCCATTTAAAATCCTCCATAGGGCCAAGAAAACAACCCGAAATACCAGGAAATCATTTCTGCCCTGGATGAGGAGCCAGAGACCAAAATTGATTTTGAAGACTTCATGATCTTGTTAGTCAGCCTCACTCTAATGTCTGACCTGCTGCTGCAGCTCAGAAACATGAAAACCACAAAATGAGCAGCGCTTTAGGAGAAGAAAGGGCTTGGTGCTTCATAAGGAAAGCAGGCGTGAGGCACACGCAGAGGTAACACTGAGTGCCTGGATACTCTGTGCTGATGCCTTTATATGTAATAAATGTACATGATCTGGGATTGTGTACTGACTGTATCTCAGTGGGTCCTGAGGCCCCAAAACCAGGTAGCATCTTGGTGCAGCCCCCAGCCCAGCCTAATGATGGAGAAAAGCTGCCTGTGTTCTCCCAGCCCTCTCCATCATCTCCCATCCCATTGTGGGGAGATGATTGGGAAATTGCCGCAAAAACATCTCCCTTCAGGGCGCAGCATTCATATCATGTCCAGTCAACTTCCCAGGACTCTGCTACCCCGGCCATGAGAGAGTGATAATAGGGGTGGGTTTCAAAATCTGTAAATATATTACAGCCTTCAGTAATGACTTCATCCTAAGAGATGTAATTATGTGTTTATTTCCTCTTCTAGCTGACCTTTTCATTGAGTGATCACTATGGGAGGAATTTCAGGTTCAGCATTTGCAGTGTTGCTTTGGCAGTGCTGAGCTTGTACCAGCACCGAAGGGATGACTTATTTAAATATGTCAGTCAGCTGAGCCTGTTGTTTCATCAGACGGTGGAGGACAAATCAGATAAGCTAAGAGTGGTCCAGTCTACATTGGAGCTGAGTGATACTTGGCTACCCAGCCATGGGCTTGATGAGTGCCAGAGCATCACCATACTAATATGTGTTTAAACTCCTACCCATGAGATCCCAGCTCAGAGCTAACATTTTGCCCAAAGACACCCTTTTGGCTCATAAAAAGAGGTCTCATACCCTGGGAATAGTGTCCTCTGTAAGAATTTAACAAGCATCTACCAAGACTGCTGACTGAGCAAGCAAATATTGCAACCCTTTTCGTTGTCTCTTCTTCTTTGTCTGGAAAGGAGAAGACAAAAACGATTAAGTTTCACCGCATAATTTTTTTAAGAGGTAGGGATCAGAAGCACTGGTGTTAAATGAGGGGGTATTAATGCCCGCTGAATTTAAATTCTTGACAAGAAAAAGATCTCAGTGTTCCTAGAAGCTAAGAGGATGATTTTGTAATAGATTCTGTTGCAAAGGAAAGACAGCGGGAGGCCTTCAGCCATTTGGTTTGAGAAAGATGTGTTGTGTCTTTGTGCTGTATTGGATGGAGCTGAGAGAAGAAATGTAAATGGACGGTGTGGGGTTTGAAATGAAGCTTAGCAGGTAAGGTGCTGCACTGTGGAGTTTGGCCTCACGCAGGACATGGCCAAACAGTCACAAAGGGCCCTAATATGAATAAAACCTCATATGAAACAAGTCCCTTGCTCTGATAGTGGGTGCAAGAATTAAACCTGTGACAAGAAGCGGCAGAACCCACAAGCAGCCATTTGCTTGGTCATAGACATATTCCTCCCACAAACATTGCACTGAGGGACTGGGGAACCTGTGCTGTGAGGATGGCTGCCCCCATGAGGTGCACATCAGCGCTCCGAGAGATGGGATATGGGCGCACAGGGATGGATGAGGACTGCAAACTCTCCTGTAGACCATCCCTTCTGGGCTTGGGGCCTCTGAGGAAGCTGACCTTGACTAAGCACCCTGATCAAAATAAGGACTAAAACTGGTAGCCTTATCCATGCAGGTATCACAGCTTCACATTGATGATCTGTCCCTAGTGTTCCTCAGCCCCTTTCCTTCTCTCAGTAGATGATCTCTTTTCTTCAGAAAATCAGCTGATGCGCCTTTACTGGGTTAAAAAGGTGGACTGAAAATCCCTGGCAGGCTTTCCCTGTTAACTGTCTTATCCTACAAGGACAGTGAAGCAGAGCTTCATATGCATAAAAACATTAAATATATGTTTTAAAAGTTCTGTCATGTTTTAGAGGGGATTGTGGGATGGGGTTATGTCAGATGGGATCGTGTCCAAGAAGGGTCAGCCCTGTGCTTTGTTAATAGACTGTCTCTCTATTGCCTTTTCTGAATTATTTTGTGGTTACATAGAGCTCAGGTACTTATCCTCTTGGGAAAAGATACATCTTCTACTCTGCTGCCTCTTGGCCTGGTTTTTTGATGAAGAGCACCTGTCTAGCAAGTTCTGGCAGGCATAAATATCGTGTTTGGAGAAAACCCTCTCTGTGCCTTCCCACCTTTGCTGTCGGTAAAACACTCTGTGCAGCCAGGGGCTCAGTGCAGGGCGCTTCAGGGATGGCGGAAGAGTTTGAGGTCGTCTGTGCAAAGAAACACTTATATTTCATGTATAGCTCATCACAGACAAGGGCTGACATATTTTTATCCATGATTTAAAAATCTTCCTACTTATAGAATCAAAAAGTAGTCAGGTTTGGAAAGAAACTGCCATGGCAGGGACACTTCCAACTAAACCATTACCCCCGAGGTTATGTCTAACCTGGCCATGAACACCGCCAGAGATGGTGCTTGCAAAACATCTCTGGGCAACGAATTCTAGTGCCTTGCCACCCTTACAGTAAATTTCTTCCCCATATTCAATCTAAACCTCCCCTGTATAAGTTTTTATTACATTACCCATGACTGCATATAGCTGGCGAGAGCACAGTCAAGGAAGTGGATCATTAGAGCTGCACTCAAGGAGACCGAAATTAGATGTGCCATCCATCAGCAAGGTGGTAGCAGCAATCAATATGGAGCTGATACATGACAGTCAGGTGATGAGCTGCAAACCAGATTCCTGTCTCAGTTCAAAGGGTTTTCAGGTTTTGGGGTTTGTTTTTGTCTAAAGGGATAAACAGTTCATCATTTCCGGAGGTGTATTCTTCAGACAAGGGATTGCTTGCCCTCACTGGAATTGTTTCTCTCTCCTCATTTTGATCTAAACCATGCGCTAATCAGTGAGACAAATGTTTTTTCAGGACAAGAGGATGGTGGGTGTTATATTTCGGGTGTAAACGCTGAATAAGGAGCCATGTGCTAAAACCCATGGTGCCTATCTCAGAAATGCAAATCTATCCTTGTTATATGAGTAATCCTTAATAATTAATAAAGCACTTGATGTCCCAAAACAAATATGAGGCGATACTTTGCCAAAGGAGCAGATGCTGTGTGGCATCCTATTGTATCATTAAATCTCCCAGAAATGTGTTTTTTCCACTGAGAGATACTTCCTGGAGATGTTTCATTCTGTCAACTTCTAACGCCTCAGAAAATGCAGAGAGCAATACAAGTCAGATGATACTTTCTGGCTGTTAAATGGAAATTTTTTTAATAAGGGAATACTTTTTCTTTCTTTCGCTTCCTTAAACCATTAAATACATTTCAATTGAAACTTGTAATTTTTTAATATTCCCTTCACTTTTTCATTCCAACCAAGCCGCTGACACCCCAACCAGCATCGATTTGGGAGATCTCTGCATTTTATTACAAAATTGCCGTGGCAGAGACTGAGTTTTGTCCCATCACTCCCATTCTTGTTGCTGGGGATCATAAGGTGAAACCACGGAAGGTTTGCTGAGTAGTAGCAGATCAACCTTTGCCTGTGAGCCTGGTCATGGTTAACTTTCAAAACCTGTTCCCTGGGGAGGTCTAGCACCACCAGGACTGTAAACCTATCAAGCAGGGTGTGTTTGCAGTCACAGTGGATTCAAGGAGCTGTTGTTCTAGCCTGGCAGCATTTTTTTTTCATTTTGCTGTGGTATAAGTGACATAAAAAGCTCCCATAACAGTTGATCTCACCATCAAAGCAGCATCAAACGGAAATATGCAACATAAAAATGACTATTTAATAGTTTCTCGTGGTTGCTTTTCAAGCTTGTGGTGCTCATTTTTCATCCCAGTGATTTCTCCACTCCACGTACAAGCTGTGCAGAGATTGCCGTTTGCAGACACACAACAGTATTCAATGTAACAGGCTGGTTGGGACACCTTGGTGCAGGCACAGTGCTGACTGTTGGGCTGCTAAACACTTGAAATCCAACCAGGCAATCTAGGGTCTGAGTTTGCAGCCTTTTGTGCTATGACATTAAAGAATGCTTCTGAAAGCATGTTATGAAAGACGTGGGGAGCGTCTTCATCACCTGTCTGGTCGTCCCTGTTTAGCCCAGCCGCTGCTCTTTGCTGTGATCTGATTCACTCTCGCTGTTTCTCATTAAATTCCATCCTGGGCTTGGCAATAGGTTTATGCTTTTAACCCTGATAATATAATTTCAATTAGTGCTGCTAATAGTTTTATTATCCAATCATGTTAATACATTTTGCTTTCTAAATGGCTAGAAGGACTCTACCGTGTTAAGCAGACATGGTACAAGTTAATCCAAAAGAAATGACAGATAACTTATCTCTAAGCGCAGCCAGCTCAGTAGACTACAGAGCATTATATCAAGTAAAACTTGAAAAATTTTTCAGAGCTCCTTAAGTCCCTATCAGAACAGTTTAGCTGAAGACTGTAGACGTTTGTCCGACCAGTACGAGTGCCAGATATATTTGCCTATTACCGATAAGGTTTGCAAAGTGGCTGCTTATCATTGTTCTCTTCTATGTCAGCTCTAACCTGTCAGACATTAAAATAAAACACGATGTTAGCACTACAATACATATTTATGTCACCTTTTGTGCATATCATATATTCTGTAGAGCACTTGAATCTATAGAAGTAACTTTCCAACTGCAAAAAAAAACTGTAAGTAAAAAGGCTGATATAACTAAAGTATTAAAACTCAGTAGAAAGGCACTCCCTACCATCTAGCTTGCCAGATACCTGCAGGTTTCACCGGTTACTTAAGAAGAGGTTGGATTTTCTTTGTTGCATCCGGTACAGCTGAGGGCTGACGCATTTATGTGGTTTACATCCCTTTTTACAAAGTGTAACCAGTGTGTTAGATGATTATCCCAGGAATTAAACTAGGGAGAAAAATAGGATAAAGATGTTGGCCAACGGTGCTGTAAGGTAACTTGAACAACCCCCACCGCCCCATTTGTCAGTCATGAGTCTGTTTTCCCTCATTTTAAAAAATAAAAAACCTATATGGAGACAATCATAATCCTGCAGGGCTCTAGCTGGCAGCACTGCGTTATGGAGAGGAGAGAAAATGGTGGTAAAACAGGAAGACCTGAATGTCCCAATTAAGACTGGGACAGTGGGCGGGTGAAGTTACAGCTCCAGGCTGGTTGTGTTACTCTGGTAGAAGAGATGGCGGAGTTGGGGATGTAGGATACTTCTTTGTAATGCCAGTATCTCAAGGCATCACCCATCAGGAGTATTGACCACCACTTTTTTTGTGATGTCCAAAAAAGTAGGAGTGGTATTATTTGGTAACTGGTGGAATTTCTCAAATTTAGATGTGTTTGTGTTCTCAACCAGTTAAATGAGCAACAGAGCTTTGCTGTGTCACGTTGCTGAAATATGATTGCGTTCCCCCAAACTTGGAAACCCCTGTGTCTCCACTTCTGGTGCTCTGGGAAGCTCTCTCTTCAATTCCAAGAAGAAGGGCTCCCCAGGCCTTATTGCGCTTTCTCCGGGGCGCATATGCTGCACTAAGCAGCTTCATGAAATGGAAAAAAGAAAGTGAAGCTGGAAAAACTTAGTTGCAGCTGAAATAGCCAGGTTAAAAAAAATGAAGGTTTTGTGTGAATTTGAGGGAGTTTTGAATTGTACTGATTTAATAGGGCTTTTTAAAGGGCTGGTGTAGGTCAGGGTCTCCTAAAGAATAAAATACTGCTTGTAAAGCATCAAAATACCCAATCCTTTTAAGCAGGTATTTAATCAGGATAACGGGATAGTAAAATGACGGTGACTCTGTGCTTGAGAGTATTTAGAATAGTGGAACTGAGTTGCTTATTATTAGAAATGATGAACAAGGGGCCTAGAGACTGATGGCAAAGGAGTCATTTTTTGTTCATAGGAACTTCTTTATCTACGATTCATGACAGGAGGTTAATGCCATGTTGCTTCAGAACTTTTTTGGCTCTGGGACCCCTGCCAAAGTTTAGACGCCCATTTTGAGTGTTGACAGGGAGAGACAGCACTTCAAAACGTGTTATGGACATAATTAGTTACTGTTATCACAGTTTTCTTAATTAGAATATCATAAAAAGGGGAATGCGATGATTTACATGGAGCAGATCGGAAAAACAGCGATTCTAAAGGCCAGAGGCTGAATGCCAGAGAGCAGTAAAAAGGTTATCTGCCTTTGGGATGAGGGACGCTGCTCACCTGGGGCATTCAGAGGTATGCCTGTAAATGCTCTCAGTGATGACTGAACTTTTCTTTCCCTCAGCTTCCCACTAACGCAGCCAATATGCACAAGCAATTGCCCTTCCATTTCCTGCAGGATGGCTCACCCGCTGCCAGGATCCTTGTAAAGCTGATAACTTGCAAATGTTAAAAGGAAGCTTATTTTTAAAAGACAGGGTCTTTTATAAGCTGTATTTTCCCTGATCTTTCTAGACAAGAGAATCCGAGATATCTAAGATACTCATTTTCATAATTTTGTGGATAAACTAGAAACCCATTATAAGAGGGACGCAAGCAACTCAAGAAGCCCACTTATTTTAGTGATATCTTTTATTCTGTATCAGGGTTCTGCCTAACTTCTTACAGATTCTAGTCCTAAAAAAGCAAAATGCCAACTGTCCTTCAGATCTGGCATCCCCAGCCTCCAAACCTGATTGAAAACTCCTTCTCTAAGCTCTTTTCCAAATCAGCTTCTTTGATGAGGCTTCCACACCAACCTATTTGCAGGCTTCACTGTCTCTGCCATGCATGAGGTCTGCTTGTCAGAGCTCTGGAGCTTGAGTTGTCCCCAGTTACTTCTTGGGGCCTGTGGATATGAAGCTAGCAGCAAAAATTCCCACTGATTACCAAAACGCCAGGAGCTCTTACTGACTGAGATGATACTGCGTGCTATGGAGGAGAAGTTGCTCTGTGGTCCTCATTTGTGCTGCACTGCACAGCTTTCCTCTGTGTGTCCTGCACTGACATAGAGCAGCTAATGGCAGAGAATGTAACTCTCAAATCAAGAAATCTGCTTCCTTTGTTGTATTAACACTTTTTCTTCAAGTAGTGCTTAAACTGTTCTCAGGGCACCTGGGGTGCAGCAGCCTATGTATTTGCTGTAATCTCAGCTGTTCGGTGGTTTAGCAACATTGAATGCTTGTGGCTGTGACATGAATCTTGCTTGGTTAGATGGGGTGAGATGGCACTGCTGATGAGATGCCAGAGATGATCTCTCTGCCCTGAGCATCAACTTCCCAAAGCAGAAGTCCTTGGTAACGACAAGATCATTTTTGCACTTAAGAGAAAAGAATGCAATGGTAAATAACCTTCACAGAGCCATGGTACCAGGGTTCTTTGTGATTAATTAACCCACTCTCTTTCCCTTTCCACCTGATACACAGTTTCTGGTAAGACAGAATTTAAGACACTTACATGAAATCCAGTGTGACTTTTTTCTCCATAAAGGAGTGATTGATTGATAGTTTTCCTGGAGGCAAAGACTAGTTATTCTCTAATGGCATTCCTACTGCATATGGCTGCATGGAGTATCTGCTTATCCTCTACCCTCTCCAGTGGTGTGCATGCTCATGCTCGCACACATACTTGGAGAAATGGTGGTTTTGGGTGCCACAAAGTTACAGTCGGGGTAACTGAAACTCCTGCTAAAAGTGCTATATGTGTTTAATTGCTGGGAAGCACTGAGCCGAGAACCAGCGAGAAACCACTGGATTTGGGGAAGAGAAGATCGCAATACGCCAACCATTAATAATCGTGTCTGCAGGGGATATCCAAAACTTGGTCTAAGGCATGCGAGGCTCAGGCTCAGGACGCGTCACAAGATACCTATAGCAAGATATTTCGCTCTAGAGTTCTAGAAGTTCCCCACCTTGACTCCACTGGCCGTGTAGCAGTGGCTCCAAGGTGACATTCCCCCAGCCCAAATAGCTGATATACCCAGTGCACCTTCGTGGGATGAAATCTTGTACCAAGTGCATAGGTCATGAAAAGCATTACATTTGTGTTCTTCCTAATTCTGTACACTAATTTGTCCCCTCCAGTGGGAGGGAAGCTGTTCTTGCCTGGTCATAGGAGGGGGCACACAGAAGCAGGCTGACCTCCAGAGGTAGCTTATGGTGGGGAAGAGAGGCAAGTAAATCTCTTGTTTGTTGTTTGTACTGTTCTACAAATAAGGTGAGTTCATACATGCAAAAAAGGTGATTTTTGAGCTATAAACCTGTGAAGAGTTGATAGTCTTGCTCAATGTTTGTCCTGCATAGCTAATACCCAAACTGCTGCAGCCAATGCTGTCTTGCAGCTCTCACCCAGGAGCAATAACAAGTCTATGCAATGAGTGATGGAAATCAGTGCCCAGGAAAGAACGGGAAAGAAAGCTAGGTTAAAAATACAACAAACTGTACATTTATATGAAAGGACTATAATTTTCACATTTAACACACCGTTAGAGCTAAGGGAAAGCTATTTTTCCTGTAGGTGTGAAATTAACCTTTCAATAAAGCTAAAAGCTATCTTGAGCATTTTCAAAATGAAGTTTAAAATAGAGCAATTATTACACTTGCTGAAAGGCTGCCAAGTTTTCTTTTTGAAAACTGCTGAAAATGAATTATATTTCAATTGTGATTTACAGCACATTGTGAGTATTTAAATCTCCATCTATTAAAGACTATAGGCAGCCTGAAGAAATGCAATTTTATTTCTTAGGTAATGTTGTCAAACTCCATTAGAAAAACCTCCTAGCATTGTTTAATGCTACAAATTGCTAAACATGGCATTGTTTTGAGAAATGCCATGTGTAGCAATTGTGTCTCGATGAAAGCTAATTCTCTTTCTAAGCAGGGATGTCTGATGCTGAACAAAGCAACTCAGCTTCCTGTGCAGATTATTGGAGTCAGGCAGGGATGTGAGGGGTTTTGTCTTTCCTTGAATCCCAGCAAAGCAAGCACTGCTGACACCATGAGCCATTAGCCACACTTGGTTTAAAAAAGGAAGCTGATATGCCAAAGGTTTTGCAACTGTAGATGTACATGTGTGTGCGGTCTATGTAAAGGATAATGTATGCCAAAAAGGGTGTTTAGGACACTGGGAAAAGTTAAGCTAGCATTATTCTGGAAATGCAGCCAAATTTGCATCCTACTATTAGAAACAAGGGACGTTATACCAATTCATAGAGCTCCGCTCTTTTTTTACACTGTGGCATTCCCTGTAGACCACAAGGAAGAAATTCTTGGGGAAATGGAGTAAGGCAAAGATGGTCCCCCATGAAAACACAGCTGTAGTGTCTGGAGAGAGAAGTGGAAACTGCTTTGCTCACCAGTTTGCTAGAAAGTGGCTTGAATTAGGGCTTTTTGATATGAAGGATAAGAAATTAAAGGGGTCTATAGAAAAGATTTTTAGATAAGCAGTTAGCATTAAAAGTGTTTCTGTAGGGAAAGGCATTGTGTTACTATATACAGATACCAGAGCTACATGTACATTAACACCTGCAATTTCAGTTGAATCTCGCAAACTCCTCAGTGACCTTGAAAGCTTGACAAACCAAGTCATATTGCTAATGGTAGGTGGTTATTAAATTTAAGCATGATTGGAATTATATATTCCACGTAATGACAAGATAATTCTTTGACATATTAATATCTGAGGTCAAAAGTTAAAAGGTGTTTCGTTTTCATATTGCATTCTCAAAATAGCATGGAAGAGGCTGCTCACAGCCACCTCCATCCCCGGGGCCCTGAGGGCAGGATGTTTGAATGCACGATGATCATCATATGCGAGCAAGTGCTCACTGTGACCTGCTAGGGGCACATCCTCCCCATAATATCTATTCTCCTTTTCCTGCTCTATCCCATGTAAACCTGAATTGCACCAGCTGTTTGGTATCACATCCACTTTGCTTCCAGCTAGGGGTGGGCTTGGGTTTGGCTCGACACCACCATGAACAGAGCAGTTTCTTGCCAAGACACTCGGGTTCAGTTTAACTTCAGAGATGGTCTTTCCAGACTTGGTCTTGCTAGAATTGCTTCCCATACCTAATGGACTGCTCTTTGGTGCAAAAAGAAGTACATCTGGGTAACTGTCCTGGTAAAGACATATTAGCACAGCAACAAATGAATTATTTTGCTACACCTCTGCCCCTGTATATCTATTTAAAGAGAAGCCATTAACATGTCAAAGTGATATTTATGCAGTCTCTGTAATTAATATTCATAAATATCTGCCACTTGAACAAATGTCATATATTGCCATTCAGCGTAATAACAGGTAGGGTACGTGCCCAGCACATGCTTGATGCTACCAGCTTCAACAAAGTGACGATGATTTACCTCATTGGAAACCTGCTTTGAAAAATGCATTTGCTAGTAGATAATTCAGCTGACAGATCATCACGACTTGAAAAACACATTAAAGAGGTTTCTAAAAGTGATGATCACATTTCTGATCTCATTTATGTTGGTCTTACATCAAAGTAGAGTTGCCAGAGCCCAGAGGATACTGTCATGTCTTTGACCAATGCATTTCAGGGTTAGGTACACCGCAACCACAGCTGATTCTCCGCCTCTTCACCTCAGCTTCCATTTCTGTCAGCAGTCATTTGGTTATTCCATTTCATCTTGGCAA
>JAOEHX010008224.1:0-30074 GCA_025448015.1 Bolborhynchus lineola
CCGGGCTGTGCGCAGCGCGGGGGCCGCATCCCGGTGAGTGCTGCGGCGGGGGGGGGAGGTGGAAAAACTGCTCCATAAATCCCGGTGTGCGCTTGGGAAGGGCCCGAAAATAGGGATAATGCATTCCCTATGGATGGGGAGTAGGGAATGGAGTGTTGGTTCGTATTTACTGCAAGTGAAATAATGATAATGGGAGGGGTTTGTGTGTTTCCCCCCCCCCCCCAGCGCAGGGAGTAACAACGGGGATGGGGGGCATGATGGGTCCGGGGCTCTGAACCCCGCTTTAAACACCAGTTACAGTCGGGAGAGCACTGATGGGTGTCTGCAGCACCCGCTTGGTTTGGAATATATGGGGTGGGGGGAAAGCATCATTAGTTAGAGCTACCCTCGTACTTCTGGCCAGGGAAAGATGCTGTGAGCTCTTGGAATAGCAGAACTCTTTTCATGTGGAATGTTCCCAAATTGGGTCCTTTCCTGTACCAATGCCTCGGAGGAGATGCTGCTGCAACCTGAGGAGCGAGTGGAGCAGGATGTGATGGGCGCTGCTGGTTCCCCAGCCCAGGCACAACTCAAAGTTGGAGCTCCTGATGTAGTAGCAATGGCTCTCGTGGTGCAGGCAAGGAGAGAAATAGGGACCGGATTAAACCGGGTGATTGGGAGGTGGAACAGGAAGCAAAAATAGGGAGTCAGGGAGAGGAGATGGGAGCTGCTGCTGGAGCAAAGGAAACGGGTGGATGGGATGTGAGAAGGAGGACAAGAGGATGCGGAGCGGGAGGATGCGAGCGGGTAAATCAGTGCAGTTGTGACTGTAAACTCCATGTGGGTGTGAACTGTGGGTTAAACTTGCCCTTGGATTAAAGGAGGGAAGTGTCTGGAGTTATGCCCTGTTTACGTGCAGCATCGCTGGGCTTGGCGCTGAATCGCTATGGCTCTGCCTTCAGCAGCGGCTCCGTTGTTGAGCAATTGTCAGATACGTTGGTAGGATGTTAAAAACAGAAGGAGCGAGGGCACCAAAAGCGTTTGGTGTTGCGTTTAATTGCTTTGAAAATAGCTGAGCTGCAAACCCTTGAACAGGACTTGCCAAGCGAGCAGCATTTGATGTCTGCGAGCGTTCAAACAAGCGGTAAACGCTTGTTTATTTCCCCCCTCATCCTTCTTCCTCCTCATCTGAACCGACTTCAAGTGAAAAAGGGGGGGTTTGAAGTTGGCAGCTTTTCAGGCCTGGAGTAATTCGTGATCTTGTGCAAGTTCTGGTTTGTTGCAAAGGATTTTGCTTGTTCGGGAGCGGGGTTTAACAATAGTCACGGATGCAGCGGTTTATGGATGACTGCAGCCACTGCGTCCAAACCAGGGGTCTATTGAGTGCCCAAAGATCATTAGGAAAGAATCCGTTGCTGCAGCGCCTGTGGAGAATGGGGTTGTGAAGGACGCAGAGCCCTGGGGTTGAGAAGACACGCTGGAGCCCTGCACGGATGGACAAGTGGGGAATGAGCCTCGTGTGCTTGATCTGATCAGTGCTTGGATTGGGAAACGGGAAAGGAATGGCGAAGGATGTGCTTTTGTGTGTTGTGCTGTTGATGATGGGTTCTGCTGGCTGGGATGTTCAGCTTGGTGGATCCCCTCTGCTCCCGGGTGTCAACGCTCCAGTGCGGGGCCGCGCTGCAGCGGGTCTCTTGATCAAAATCCTTCCCTTGGTGCGTGTGTGTTTGCAGCTCTCTGGTTGTCTTCAGTGCTAAACCATGCTTTTTAATAGGCTTTTGTCAAAGTAGTTTCTGGTTTGTCCCAGCTCCTCGGAACGAGTGACAAGAAACCCTTTCCCTAGTGGCAAAGTTGCTATGAATTACTGAATATGTCCTTTGAGATCCTGTTTTTCTTGGCCTTTTTTTCCTTTTCTTAGCTCTTTTCACAGTGAAATTTCTTTGGTAGAAACGACCAGAGACACCAGGATAAGTTGTTTGAAGACTTTGCCTGTGGTTGGGTGCAGCGATGGGGAGAAGGAAGATGGGGCAGCTCTAGCCACAACTCACGTGGTAGAAGATGCTCCAAAAGACCCTTGATTTCCTGCAGGAATCCCTGCAGATGCTGGAAGTTTCTCACTGTGTTTAACATCCTTTGTGGTTTTCATCTTGAATATTTCATCAAGGTTTGGTTTTGGTCTTGGTTGGGGTTTATGTCTCCTTTGGGGAATGAAACCTTCGGAGATGTTCTTGTCTTGGCAGCCTATTGTTAATTGCTGGGTGTAGAAACACTTCACCTTTCCTCAGCACTTAACCACATGAACAGGCTGTGGAGCTGATGCAGGTTGTATAGAAAATACCCCCCCCCTTCAATGTTAGTGAATGGGAAAGCAACCTCGTTAGCATGAAACCCTTAACGAATCCTTGCTCTGGAGTGCACCACACAGATCCAAGGAATTTAACCACTGCCATTCCAAAATGGGATTTCCAGCTCGGAATGCCCACGTTGTGTGTTCACATCACCCCATATAGCAGTGCTAATGCTCTTCACTTTGGTTCTCATGAGACTTTCGATCAAAGATGGCTCTTGAGAGGCTGTTAAGTCATATATGGCTCAAAGGACATTGAATTACAGCCCCAGCTCACAGGCTTCTATGGAGCAGCTCTGCTACACCACTGAACAAACCAGGTGAAGGTGAAAGTGAGGGGAGAGAAGGTAGAAATAGAGGTGGGGTTTCTCCCCTTTGCCAGCATTGGAGGGAAGTGATTTTGAAGTGGTCCCAAGGTAATGATGGGGTGTATTTGCAGTAATTCATGGCACAGAACATTGAGGGAAGCACAGATTAAAATGCACGCTCTGGGTTTGGAAGGAGAAGAATCCCTTCACTTTCTGCGGCGGCATTAAGAGCGAGTTAGTGGCTTTCGGAGGCATAAGATAGCTAGAAAACAAATCAAACTTGGCTGCTTTGTGCTGTGCTGTTAATTAGCTTTTTGCTTACACAATAGTGAGGAGCCCACGTTAACTATTGCACCACCAACGCTGCCCACAAAGCAGCCCGAAACCACTCAGGAAATGGGAACGTTGTGATTTTGAAAGCAGGCGCACTCCGTAAGCCCCTTTAACCCGGGAATTACAATGGAATTCACTGAGAAGTGGGGCCTTTGAAGAACTTTGCTGAGAAAGGAGAAGGAAAACGCAGCAGCTGTGTCAAAACCCGCTTCTTCCCGTGCCTCTGCCCGCGGCGCGCACACTTGCTGTCTGGTCGCGCTGCCTCGGCTGCCTAATTCAGCCACGTTTGCAGGCAGAAAACTGGAAAGCAGGGATCTGACAGCTCAGCGTTAGCGTGAGCGCGTTGGAAAGGTGTTAACGTGTCGGTCGTGAATGTACTCTTGAAAAGGAATCTGGTTAAAGGGATGCTTTTTGGATGGTTGTGATTTAGTGAAGTGCAAAAGGGTCCTTCAGCCAAAGCAAAAGCGCAGGAATCCCTATAAAAGATTGGAACTCCTAAATAACACGCTCGGTCGTGGTCTTTACAAGTAAATAATAGCCTGGTCTATTGTAGTGCACTTCAGTGTGTGGTATATATCACCCAAACTTTTACACTTGGCCTCTAACCAAGCGCACTGAAAAAGAAGCTTCTCCCCCCACCCCGGGCAAAGCCAGTGATGGTTTAGAAAGAACCAATTTAATGGTGAAAAGCCTTAGTGCATTTATGTGCTTTTCAGGCTTTGCAGTCAAACCATGGAAGATCAAGTCAAGAGTTATGGGCCACAGCTGTATTCCTCCATTGAGATCCTGTCTAGGACATCAGCTGAGCCGATTAAGGAATGGTGACCACAGCTCCATTCCCTGATGCGCTCTGAAAGGCAGAGCTGTGCACTTGATTGAGAGGCATTGCCTTGCAACCATATTTCCCCATTCACTTGCAGTGGGCGGCTTAGATTTGATTAAGAAATGCTGTCCCATAATTACATTCTGCCCCTCTCTCTCGTGCTGCTGAAAAGCCTCTGAAGACAATTGGAGGGTTTGGGCTCTAACTGCAAGAAGAGCCCTTGCAGCCTGGAGAGGTGGGTGTGCGCATGAAGGGACAAGGAGCTTTTAGCGAGGAGTCCTGAAAGGAGTGTCCTGGGAAAGGCAATCGGTGCTGGTTTGTGTTTGTGCACTGCTGCAGCTTTGTTCCCTGCTTTCCTGGAGGGATCTGTGTCTCTAAGCCTGACTTCCTTCCAGTCACTTAGTGACAAACGTGCTTTCCTTCTCCTCAAAGAGCACAACCGTGGTTTATATGAAATCCTTTCTTTCGCTGTGATGGGACCCGTTCAGCCTCTTGCCTGGTGCTGCAGTTAACTCTACCCACTAATTGTAGATAGTTTAGACTTTCACATTATGCTGTATATTAAATGTGTTCCAGCTGAATAACAAGTGCCTTGTGTATTAAGGAAATGATAGAGATTTGTGGTTGGCTTCTAGCTTGAACATTATCTGCATAAATCCAGCACTGGAGCGCATCGGAAGAAATCATTTAGGCTGCACTTCAGCAATCACAGTCGGGGTGAAGCCTTCCCTACCCTGCAGGTTTGTGTAGCTCAGGGCAACGAGGTGCTAATGTCTCCTTTGACTAATTGGGCTTCACATTTGTGTTCACTGTGGGGTTTTAATAGTTCAGGGGGTTTCTGGGTGGAGGGAGAGATCTAACGATTGACCTAAACACACTGTAGTGTGTTTGTGTATCTATAGATGTGTTCTGGAACGGGACAACCCGATCTGGTTTTGGATGCTTAGGGGTTTTCCAGTCGTTAAGCAACAGGGAAAAAGGCTGTGTTCTAATGCAGGGATTGCTTAGGCTGATCCAGAGGGCTGAAGGTGAATTAACCGCAAGTGGATTGTGTGTTACTGAAAAAGCAAACCCCATCCGCTCATGGAACAGTGCTTGGGAGCCCAAGGAGGTCAGCTGCCTGTGGCTATCAGGGTCCAGCTAAACCATCCCGTTCCAGCCCCACACTGATGCCTGCGGCTCTTCCATCCAGGGACCTCCATCAATAGGGACAGGCTGGTTTTATTTGAGGAGGAGGAGGACATCAGGAGGGTGGCTCTTTACTTTCTGAGTGGCTGCTTTCCACATTGGTGTACAGCGAAACCGTTTGCTGATGGCATGGAAATGTTGGTGTTGTATTTGGGATATTTGCTGTTCAGTGTAGGAATGAGCCATGTTTAAATGTATGTTGGTTGGTGTAACAGGAGGGCCTCGCTGCCCGTCCCTGCAGAATTGGTTGTGTCTTCTGCAGCTGGAGAAACATGATGGGAGCACAAGTGCCACGCAGGGTACAAAGGAGCAGGTTGATCTCGAGAGCTCTTTCTCTCTGAGGAGAACAAAGAGGGGGTTTATGTGCTTAAAACCCACACAAACATGAAAACGGTGTTTTAAGTTTTAAGGACAAGTGTTCCAGGCTTAGAGTAGTATTAATTATTCCCCCCCAAATCAATGTAAAACTCTGCTCTTCCTTTAGAAAACAGAAGTTAAATCAGCAAACTATTTATTCACTGGAGTTGTGAGAAAGAGCCATTAGCTTGGATTTAATGATGTTTAATCATTCCTTCAAAAATACAAAGGAGCTACTGAAAGCTGTTCAGCTAAGCTGTAAAGAACTAATAGCTATAACTCAGATTCAGAAGTGATTTCGTTCCAGAGGTAAGTCTATAATCCTCCCAGTCATGAGTTAATCTGTCATCAGGCTAAGACTAGAAGCAAATCTCTTTAACTAAGAATAGTTAATTCACCTGAATGGGAGCAAGGATGAAGATCCTGCTCACGAGAGGTAGTTTATTTTGGGGAAATGGAATATTCCCGACAGAGCATGGAAACAGCGAGTGGTTGCCAAAGGTGGACTGAAGAATCCTGCTTTGTGATGTGCGCTGCTCTTTCCCTCAACTTGGACGCTGTGTAAATGACTGACTCAGGGAATGAGGAAGAAAACATCCTGTTCATTATCCGATGGGAAGGTTTTAGGAACAGCTTGTTGAGGCACAGGATCAAAATCAAATCAACGGAGGTGCAAATCCACCTCTCCCTCTTCCCTTCCCTTCCCTTGTTGCCGTTTCGTCTCAAGACAAATTGATGTGATGAACTCTAACCTCGCAGCATCTGTTACTTTAATAAATTATCCAAGTGTCGAATGAGGCCTGGGTTGATCTCCAGTTCTTAAAGGAGATTAACAACCCGGTACGCGTCGTGTGCCCATCTCCTACCTCGTTCTGTTACGTTGGCATGTTGCGGAGAGGACAAAGGCGCTGCTCAGATATCCCCTGTAATTTATAGGGAAGGATTTCAGCCAGAACAGGATTCATAATATGCAAATTAGGAATAATTCCATCAGGAATGGGGGGGGGAGAAGGTGCATTTGAGCAAGTGAAATCGTTCCTTAGGTACCAGAGACTAGAAGAACAAACCCTGCGCATCAGCTGGTGGGCTGGAGGCAGGCAGGGCTGAGATTGAATATACTCTTATTATGTTTATTAATGCCACTAAGTCTCCTTTTGCACACCTGGCAAGAGGAGGCTTTGCTGTATAGGTTTGTTTCCCAAGCCCAGAACAGGCACATCAGCTGGGCAGAGAAGAGGACCTGTAAATCTCTGGCTAATTCTTTGTTGACAAGAGAACAGAGCAGAGCTTGGTAGAGCGCCGTGGCCCAAGCAAAGTCTGGGTCAGGTCATTTGCTGCTTCTAGAGCCAAGGATGTGGCAGTGCTCATGGATGCTACACAGATAAATACTATGGAGCATCTTGGGCTGATGCCTGGGGTCTGTTGGTTGAAAAAGCAGAAGCCCTTGCTGCATTTGGCTGCAGTGGTCACTGTGGGTTACTCCATTTGCCAGTTAACAGCAGGCATTAAAACCCGTGGAGAATATTCTATCTGCTGTGCTGTTTCACTCCTCGAAGACCTAATAGTAGTTGATGACAAGAGAAGGGAAAGAAAATGATGGAGAGCTGTGTCAAAACCCCTTGTTATTTTTGTCTTGTAATCTCTGCTCCTCAAACCTATCGGAGGCACCTTTCCTGCTTTAAACATTGCAAAATGTGGCTGTGAATACTGTACTTATATTTAATACTATTTGACTATTCATTATGGCTGTGAAGATAATAAGGCACAGCCTGCTGGGGTTGTCTCGTTCTTTATTGCCTCAGTAGATGGCACTGACATGTTCGTTTGACTGATTGCTTTATGTGTTGTATCAGCTGTGATGTTGGTTTAGATTAGTTAATAGTCTGTCTAAGATTTTGCCAAGATGAATATGAATTAAAACGGGGGAGGAAGAGCAGCAGAGGACTACCCATAACTTACCAAGTATTCCCTCTCTGGTATGATCCGTCTTTGTGTCGATCACAAAGAGATCCTCGAGGAGGCTGTTAGGCTGCCGCCGAATGCTGGGGCTCTTAAACTGATCCGTGCTGCAGCCACCCGTGGTGATGTGAGCAGCAGCAAGAGGCTGCCTTGACATGTTGGAGCTCCAAAACTTCACCCCGTCCTCCTGCAATGGGTTTGGTTTATTATAAGTGCATATTTTATTTGTTTTATTATAAGTGGATTTGGTTTGTATAACTGTCTTTTGATACAGAAGTAATAGGGGTTTGTGAGCGATGCAGGGGATGCAGCAAGGTACCATAGGTCAAAAATGCACCTGGTTCTGACCATGCTAACGAAGCTCTTTGCCAGCAGTGGGACGTTCTGGTTAATTGGGTGGTGTTAACATGAAGGCAGGTGGAAAGGGAGTAGTGTTTTCCCCATCAAAGGTTGAGCATGCGGGTTTGAATGTTTTTAGCATCTCTGAGCTGTTGCTGTGAACCTCGGCTCGGAATGTGTGGGTTATGTGGCAGTTGGTGATAGATGTGATAGATATGTGAAAAATAATGCTTGAGGAGTCTGGTCAAAAGAATAATGCTTTCTGCATCCCCAAAAATGGGGCTTTTTGGCTGCATTGTGGTAGGCCATGATAAGAATAAGGTAGGGAGAGCGGGGGCACCAGAGGATGCGCGTTTCTCTCCTCTCTTCCTGCTTTGTTTGGCCACATTGAACTAGAACATGGTTGTTTGGTTTCATTGTACCCTGTTAATTATTCCTAGGGTGCCTTGTTCACGTGTGCCCAGGTCCCGACCCACGAGTATGTGGGCATGTCCTTGGCCAGTTGAGCAGTCACTGAGCCTGAATGCAAGCCGAGCTGGGCAGTGCTGAGTGAGAAAGGAAGCCAAAAGAACTCAGTTTTGGTGCAAATTCCTACAGTTTGGGAGTGGTGGGGTCTAAAACATGAATTTCCCAATATGAAAATCGATGTAGAGCTCTTGGCTTGGAGTCAGTGCCACTGATTTTGCATCCGCGAGAGCTCTGTCACTGTGCTCGAGCAGAGAGGTTCAGGAGCAAACACATAGGAGACTCTAAAACACTTTGGTGTGGCCCAATCTGCTGTTGTCACAAGTACGGAAACAGTTGGATGGGAATTCATGGATTCTATAAAGCTGGTTGCTTGACTCATAAAATGAAATGATTGCTTTTTATTGGGCAGTTACCATCTCCTTTCAGACTGTCCTAATGCAAAGCAGCTTTTTCCTGCTTGATTCTGATAATTCAGATTGTCTGTATTTGCTCCAGGCTGCTCCAGCTGTAAGGACGAGTGGAATTCCTGCACTGGCTCTTTCCCCTTTGGACTGGTGCACCAGAACTGGGCTATCCTGTGGATTGGTTTCATGTACAGTGAGTGCCCCTTTTATATGGTGTATCCCTATTGTGTTTCCCAGCTTATTAACACTTCCAAAAGCCTGAAACAAAAGCTGGGAAGCTTATGAAGAGAAAGGAGAGTGAGAACTTCATATGCTTCCATAAATGAAGGAACATTTTACCTCTAGAAAGCCGTGAGCTAAGAAGTATATAGCCTTTTAATAGGGCTTTTTAACATCCAGGGCTGTTGTATTGTAACTTCCTGAATCCCAGGGAATTGTAGGACATGAGTCTTTTTGTTTGCTTGGTGCATGGTGACCCTAAGGAATAAATAGGATTGGTTGTGTTGCATGTGGAATAGCTGCTCTTGAAGCTAAAGGTGCAAAGTGAAAACGCACACAGGTGAGGGCTCTACCTGGGGCTTCAGTCACTTGGGTTTATTCATCTCTTGCCCTTCGATGAGAAACAGGGAGTTTGGCTCAATGCGAATATTCATGTTTCATCTTTAATGTACTTCTGAAACGTCCAAGTTTAAACGTGGGCAGCTGGAGAGCGTAGATGGCAGCACAAATAACCTCCTCGCTGGGTCCTAAGGAGGGCTGGATGGAAGTGCTTTGTGAACTGAAGGATTTCACCTCCTCTTTGCCCTTCCATGATTATCTTCAAACCATAAACTGCCGGGCCATTCCTCATGACCGCTGAACTGGCTCTTGTTTCAAGAGGATCTTCATCAGGAAGGAATGTGGATGGAAGACAGATGCACATTTGCAACTGTTTGTTTGTCTGAGTTACTGCTCTTGGAGGGTGCCAAGTCTTTTGGTGTAGTCATAAATTTGTTCTAGTCCATAAATGGGTTTGAACCAAACTAAAGGAGTTTGGTGGGGGTTTGTTGGAGTTTGCCAGCAAGCCTCTGGTAAAGAGAGTGTGTATCTGCAGGGAGGCTGTAGTGTGGCTAAGCCTTCCCTTCCTGGTGTGTTATGGAAGTGGGATGTTAACCTCTCTGGTTTGGTAGGTTTGAGACATTTACATGTCTAAACGTGATGCAAACGCTTGTCTTGCCTCAGCTATCCCCCTAATTCCATGTGAACAGAACTTCGTAGGGAGGATGCTCAATCCCTGTGCATGGGTTGGTGTTGCGGACGAATTGGAGCCCTTTGAAGCCTTGTTCTTTCTGCCATGTTGGGAGCTAATTGTACTCAGCACACCACGGTGTCTGTGCTCTTCCTTGTGCTCTCAGATGAGCCATGGAGCAGTGTCCGCCAACTTCAGCTTCCCAAGATGATTCCAAGAACAAAGTCCTGCAGAAGTCACATTCTCTCCCACCAAGGATGCCAGTGCAGGAAACAGGATTTTCTTAATCCTCGTGCTTTGGGGTTTTTGAGGGGTTGGGGTTTGGTTGTGGGGTTGGGGGTTTTTTTTGCAGCAATTGGATATTTCATGGAAAACCGATTCCTGAGATTCCAGTTTTGAGCCTAAAGCTCATTTTTACAGCATGCTGTGAGCTCCCAGGAACAGTTTCACGTTGACATAGTTATAATTAACTTAAAGGAGTTAATAAACCAGAACTCGCTGTGGAAGTTGGCAGGGAAGTCACATTTTCGTCAAGCTCCCTTGTGATTATAGCTTGGGAGTTGGAACCGCATAAGGGGGTGGGAGGATGTCCTCCCGTGCCTGTATGGAATGGCTGAACCAGTGGAAGTCCTTTGAGCTTGCTGTGATTCCCCTAGGACACCAGCCAGCTTCCAGGGGAGATGCTGTGGAATTCAGGATGCTTTGGATCAAGGTGGGAGGTTTGTGTGTGCTGGGATGAGGAGGGTGATGCTGGCCGGGAGGGCGATGGGAGCAGAGACTGCTGCTGCTGTCATAGCTCATGTCTCCTGTCTTGTCTCTCTTTTAAAGTGTGGTTAATTCATGGATTCAGAGGGGCTGTTTAATTCACTGCTTTGCTGCCTCTCCAATGAAACACCAAATCCTGACTCATCTCTATCTCTTCCTCCTGTGTTTTCCCTTCTTTTCCCCCTTTGTCAGCTGTGCTAATTTGCCTGTAACTGACTTGATGGAATGTCACTGTGGATGGGAGGAATCCAGCAACTGGAGGGTAGAAAGCTGACAATTTCCAAGGAAATATGCTTTCAGAATAACTGGAAAAGCCTTCAGGGCTGTTGTTACCCTTTGGAGGTGCAATTTGAAAGTCTAAAAGGGTTTGAACTAGAGGAGTGAAGGGAGAAACCCATTCCTGCCCAGGCAAGCTGATGGCTCTTGGGAGAAGGAGAAGCAGAAAGAGCTTCTTGCATGTTTTCCTGGGTGTTTTCCTTGCTCCATGCAGTGGCTTTGTGAGGATACAGGATACCTGCTCAGGTGATGTGCTGGTGGAACTCATTCCTTCATGCAGCAGTTCCTTTTCTCTAATGGAGTTATCAATGACGGGAGGTTTCATGTTTGAAAAAGCACTGTTGCCAGTGGCTTGGAGAGGCAAATGCAGGTTTGCTGCGTGGACACAGAGGGTTCTTGCTGGCAGAGGAGCACCAAGGTCTTGAGCAGGAGCTTTTTGTCCCCATCTTCCGCACACCTCCGATTCCATGTTTTCATTAGGCAGTCGGTTGAGGCATTGGTTCCTCACAAACGGGTGGGTTAAATAATTGAAGGAATGCAGGTTTAGAGTAGTTATATGTGAGTTTTGCTATCGGGTCTCTTTTGATATCTCTTTGTTTGCTTTTTTGAGTATTTGCAGCAGGGTAGAAATTCTCCACCACTGCTCCTAAAACATGGGGGGAGAGCGGAAGGTGTTTGGCTTTTTGCATCCAGGATGTTTAGACCTATTTGGTCCAGCACAGTAGGTTTATGTGGGTGTTTTTTCCAACAGTGTTTTAAAACAAAAAGAGAAGGAAGATAAAAGGCAACGATGCTCTAATGTGATGATGCTCTAATGTGGTGCCGATTGCCTGTGGCCTGGTGAGGTGTTTCCCTTCTGCCACCCCCAGGACAGGGCTGAACTGAACGTGTGAATGAAAGAACCCTTCAGGCTGAGCCTCCCTCCTGGCCTTAGAAGTGATTTCCAGGCTGCAGCTACAGGAGTTTGGCTCAGCACCAAAGGCTTCTCCTTGTTCTGGAATCAACTCTTGGACAAACGCAAGCCACTTCAGTGTCCTCAGCTGAACATGCAGTGCCTTTCCTGATCCCTGAACTTCCCTCTTTGCTTCATGCGCATTTATTTAGGAGAAGAAAGTAGCGAGTGTCGACAGATCTGTGCAGATGTCTTTAATCAGGTCCAAAATGTGTAAGAATGGCACAAAGAAACATAATAAAGTCATGTGTTTTATTTTAACACTCTTTTAGGGTCAAGAGCCAAATTGTTTCGGCTGTGTTTGGCTCTTGAAGCTGTTACAGGATCTTGCCATAAGTTTTTCCATGGTTATGAGCCATGCAAGAACAGAAAGCAGGGTTTGACCCAGTGTTTAAGTACTGTGATTTGCAAGGTGAGAGCTTTTCAAATTGTCTCTAAAGCATTGCTGGATAAACCCGTGTCCTTAGTTCCCTTTTATTGCTATTAGTTTACACCAGGTTTAACCCATCTTTAGTTGTACTGCAGTGCAGCTCCAAGCTGCTTCTGCATGCAGAGCTGTTAAGTTGTTCCTCCTCCCCTCTTTTCCTTCCCCCATCTCTTATCTGGGAAAGGAAAGTTCTAAGTATGTGAGAAAGGAGAAGTTTATAGCTCTTGCTTAAAATGAAATCTACCCTGATGGAAAAACCTATTGTAAACCCAAGAAAGAAACCTGGAATACTGAAGTTGCAAAGGGAAGATTCAGTTTGTTTGCTTCCAAACAAATGTAAGGTGTTAATTCTCCATCATTAAACTCTCTTGTCATTCATGGCTTCTCACAGCAACCCCCCCGAAGCCGTGTTCCCTCATTGCAGTATCTGGAATAGCTCCAGCCCTGTAGTCTCTGGAAGGTTTGTTTCCCCCTTGTGTGCCTGTTTATGGGTTCTGACTCATCTTTGGGCTTTCCTTTCATCAGAGCTTTGTCATTTCTCCTGGCAGGGAGTTCTCTCTCTTCTTGCTGGTAGCTTGGGGCATGCTGTTTGTTTACCTATATAAAGAGAGGAGCAGATTTAGTTCTCCGTCATGTGCACCCCTTCCAGTGACTTCTTTAGTGTTTGCAGCCAGGGCTGACCCTCAGGCACCTCAGCTGTCTTTAGTACCCGTGGTGCACGATGTGGGAGAGCCAGTTTGACTGATGGGTGAGTGATGCAGATGCTCCACAGCCAACCCCACTGATGCCAAAGGGGTTTCCTCTTGTCTGAGAAAGCTGAAAAGAGCTATCACTGAAGAGGTTTGGGTTAAATAAACACTGTTTCTAACCTGGGTGTATGTGGTGTTAAGACTTAGATTTGCAAGGCAAGTATCCATAATCCATAGATACCTGAAGAGAAACAGGTGGGGAACATCACAGGCAGCATCAAAGATGCTTTTGTGCTGAGAATTACCAAATTGAGGTGTAACAAAGCTGCTTTGTTAACCCACCAACACTCTTAAAATCTCTTTTCCCCTTCAAACAGGAAATCTTGCTGGCCCACACAGGAAAAGCAAAAGCAGTTGACAAAAGGCTTGTGATTTATATACTGACAGCCTACTTCATTGTTAAACATGATTCTTTAATGCACTGGATCTGGTGTGTGATTGATTTCCTTGTAGCCTGTTACTCAGCTGAAACCAGCAACATATCAGCATTGGAAACTGAAGATGAATTCGGTGTGCTTGGAAAATGCTGTGTCCTGAGACCTTGCAGGGCTGGTGGGTGACCTCCCTTGGCAGTGATTTAATCAACCTCTAGGAAATGGGGTTTGGAAGGCCCAGGTTTTGTTACACGGCACAAATCTCAGCAATCCTGGTGAGACTCAAGGGTTAAATTCCCAACCCTGTCGCATATGGCAGTGAGCAGAATCACAGATGTTGATGATACAACATAATTAGTATTCTTTTATGTAAATGAAGGCTGTCAATGTTACCATAGTGTCTATACTCTTTCAAGCTGGAATCTATGCTACTTGGTCTCACCAAGGCTAGACAGGATTATTCCACAATTTTCTATCAAGAGCTGAGCACAAAAATAAAGGAGAAAAAAGGAGAGGAAAAAGCTCAGGGAGAAAGGTGAGAGGGAGGTGGGAAGGGATGGTTCCAACTTGGAGACCAAATCAGCCCTTTGTTTAGTGCGGGTTTGCCAGAAGCGCCTTTCCAGGTCTGAGGATTTGTGAGGGGGTGGACTCGGCCCAAAGGAGAGGGGCAGTGCTGCTTGAACTGTTCGAAATAACCACCTGAAAGGGTTATTGAGACACTGCAGATCACTCCGTGGAGGTGAATTCTGAAGTGGCCACTTGTGCTCTAAGCTGAAGTCGAGAAGAGTTAAAGAACAGAAGAGCTTTGATTTTTCTTTAACAGATTCCATCTTTAGCAACAATGTCACTGGAAGAAGATAGTAATTCAAGTGCATCTGCAGAATTTGGGGGCCACTAAGGATAGGTTTGCTTAGCCTGGTCAGATAGAGGCAACTGCTCCACCGCTGTCTCTGGGGAAGCCACAGCCTCCGTTGTGTTAAACTTTGCTCCTTGTAGAGGGATTCCTTTTAACTCCATATTCCATGTGCCGGCTCCGACGCTCTCTGCGACATCTGTAACCACTTTGTGCCTGTTCTCGCTGTCTCTCCCGTCATTGCTGTGTGTTGCATTCATGCTGTAGGTGTGTAAGTGAGTTAATTTGGTCTTTCTTGGGTTCTTACAGCAGATATGGGTTTACAGTCAGTTCTGCCTTGGGCAAAATACATGTTTTTCCTCTCTCTCTTTCCCCTGCAGTTCTTTGTTGCAGTTCACCCTTAACAACTATTCATGACTTCATTTCTATTGTTTGATTCTGGATATTTCAGGACAGCTTTTTTGCCTCCTTTTTCCCCCGTCTCCTCCCCCCTGCTTTCACCAAGTCAGCGCTGAAGTGATCGCAGGAGGTGCAACGTTTGCGCTCCGTCTTTTTGAACTCCACATCTCCTCTCTGCCATATGTTGGGTCATCCGCTACAAAAGGCTGATGATGAAGAGGTTACACGTGACCAGCAGATTTATAGATTATTACAAAATGAAAGCAGAGGAACGGAATTCCAAAGGGCCCCTTCCATTTGGGTTCCTCGGTGCGCTCCGGCTTCGACTTCCAGAGCATTCCAGTCTCTGTAATGAATGTCTTCTCCGCAGTAGCTCTTGCACCGAGAGGATTAATCGTGTTCCGAAGCAGCCCTGCCGGCGCTCTCAGTTTGTTGCTGTGCATCACACGAATATCCTCTCTGTAGGGCTTTGAAGCTGCGCTGCCTTACAATGAAGACTTAAGTAGTAATTAAATTCCCGAAGATCCGCCAAGACTCCTCTGGCTGCGATGGGGATGTTCCGTGCCCGGGCTGCGGCGGCGCGGGGGGAAGGATGTTTGAACAGGACTCCGTGAGTAGCTGTGCCCTCATCTCTTTCCCTTGGATCAGAGCATTGGAGGGAGCATACAAAGACGCCCCAGTGTCAGCTGTGCTCTTTGTACATCTGAGCATCTTCTATAAAGCACATGGGTACAGCACACAGAGTAAAAGCTTTTTGCGCCTTCTAATAGCGCTGCTTTGATTTCTCTTCAGTTCCAGTGCAGTAAATCAGTTGCTTTCTCTCTTTCTGTGTGCTCCTGCAAGCGGGTACACCTGCAGATGTTCTTTAGGTTCACTATAGCACATTTCAGTTTTTATTCCCTCCTGATGTTTCTTAAACGCTGGAACGTTTGGGAGGCTGTGGGGAATGAGAGAATTCCCGGGCAGATCGGAGAGCCTGCGGGCTTGCAGACGCTCTGCTTCTGACCATTATCTGTTGGTTTTGTGGCTCCTGCAAGAAGTTAGTAACCTCGGCCTGGTCCTGATGACATGCATTCCCATTCCAAATTCATTTTGCATGTATCCATTTCAAGAGGGCAGCTAAAGATCAAACGTGTGTGTGGACTGAATTAATCTTTCTCTCCTTGGAAACGAGCCATTCAGGTTGGGTGAGGCGTGCTGGCAGCTGCCTGGGCTGTCCCTAGTAGCCACATAGACAGTTGTATGCTGTAGACCTTGTCAATCCAGTCTCTTTGGCTGGTACTGAACACTGCCCACAGAAATAACGGAGTTGCTTGAGGGAAAACTGAGGTTGAGATTGACAGGATTCAACATCTGTATTTTCGTAGGTCTTAACAGCCCGTACGAAAGAGATGGTTTTGTACATGTGCCGTGGCTCTAAGCCCCTTTTCTCTCTGTCTTTTTTGCCTTCCAAGGTCAAAGCAGCGAAGACTTCTGTAAGACATGGATAGATGCAAACATGTTGGGCGGCTACGACTCGCCCAGGACCACTCCATCCTGAACCCCCAGAAGTGGCACTGCGTGGACTGCCAGACCACGGAGTCCATCTGGGCCTGCCTGAAGTGCTCCCACGTGGCCTGCGGGAGGTACATCGAGGAGCATGCACTTAAACACTTTGAAGAAACCAGGCATCCGTTGGCAATGGAAGTTAACGATCTGTATGTCTTTTGTTACCTTTGTGAAGATTATGTCTTGAATGATAACCCGGAGGGTGATTTGAAACTGCTGAGAAGTTCCCTGTCAGCGATCAAAAGTCAAAAGCATGACCCATCAACAAGAAGTGGCAGGACACTGCGGTCCATGGCTTTGGGAGAGGACGTGTGCAGCCATCAGAGGAGCCCTCAGGGACAGTCTCAGATGCTTACAGCCCTCTGGCACAGGCGCCAGTCCTTGTTGGCTAAGGCGCTGCGGACCTGGTTTGAGAGGAGCTCCAGGGGCCAGCGCAGACTGGAAGAGAAGAAGCAAATGGAAGAGCTGGAGAGGAAGAAGGAAGCAGCGAGGCAGCGGCGGCGGGAGATGAAGAGGCAGCTCCTGGAGGAGCTGGCGAACGCTCCGCCGAGGAAGAGCGCCAGGCTCTTGTCACACGTGCACAGAGAGAACTTGATTCCAAGGAAATTCAGGGAGGTGGCGACCGCTTCCCCTACCTCAAAGCAGGTGCAGAGCAGCAGATTCAAACAGTTCTATTCCATCCGGCGTAAGCCTCTGATGACCCCCGGCGTGACGGGGCTGAGGAACCTGGGAAACACGTGTTATATGAATTCTATTCTGCAAGTGCTAAGTCACCTCCAGAAGTTCAGAGAATGTTTTCTGACGCTTGATCTGTGTGAAACAGAAGAACTCTTAGCTAAAACTGTGAATGGGAAGTCCAGGATGCCCGGCAAGTTGGCAAATGGGTCTGCTGCTAATGAGTCAGGGAAGACTGACAAAGTGGGATCATATGGCACGCAGAGCTTGCCAGCTGGCTTAAATGGTGGCTCCTCCATAAGCAGGAGTTTAGAACTAATACAGCCCAAGGAACCGAGTTCAAAGCACATCTCCCTCTGTCACGAATTGCACACCCTCTTCAGAGTGATGTGGTCTGGCAAGTGGGCACTCGTGTCCCCCTTTGCCATGCTGCACTCTGTGTGGAGCCTGATCCCGGCGTTCCGAGGGTACGACCAGCAGGACGCTCAGGAATTTCTCTGCGAGCTGTTGGATAAAGTACAGCAGGAGCTGGAGTCGGAAGGAACGAAGCGCAGGATCCTCATCCCTTTCTCGCAGAGGAAGCTCACCAAGCAGGTCCTGAAGGTGGTGAACACCATCTTTCATGGGCAGTTGCTTAGTCAGGTATGAACCTGCTTTCGCATCCGTTCGAGCCACTCATTAGAGCTCTGTTTCCTGAGGAGCCCAGAGGCACACGGGCGGAGCTGCCATGCAGGTTGTCAGCATTTTCCATCCTCGTCACGGGTGTTGGAAACTCAGTTGACTCGAGCCGCTTCGGAGTGAAGTGGACACAAGTCAAGTAGAGAAGCCCTTGGTTTTCAGGTTTCCCTGTGCTTTTTAAGTGTCTTTGTAATTTGTTTTTTCCTTTCCTGGCTTTGTTTCCATGTCGAGAGCGAACATGATGGAGGACAGAGAGGGCTGACACCTTGTGCTGTAACAAATACGCTCTCTCTGACAATTTGGGGGTTTTTGCAGGCATATGAAAGTCATCTCGAGACACTGAGCATGCTTAACATATGTTTCTGTAGGAGATGAAAGTGCCTGTCGTGCTGCTTGGTCTCTTATTCCTGTGCCTTTCCCTTGTCTGAGACATATTGTTCCCCCAACAGGCCCTGAGAGCCCAGTGCCTTTTGAAAGCTCTCCACTACCTTTGCTTTCCAGGAGAAAGGAAGCTTGTGCATCACTTGACACTCTAGGGTTTAGGAGATCAGACCACGCGTGCATGTTCTCATCACTGTTTGTATCATCCTTCTCAGTGCTAGCGAGCATCCCCCTCATAAAACTTACCTGCATGGTAAAGATTAAAAGGTGCATTTCTCAAGTCAAAGCTTTTGGCTTTCAGGGCAGGGCTGCTTGAGGTCCTGGTTCGTTTGAATCCTCTTTGCAGTGTGTGAACTTCTTGTGGACCTCTAAGCTCAGTGTTCTTTGTTCCCTTGGCTCTGGGTGGTGGGGTGGTGGGGCTGATGATGTAGATTCGGCGATATAGGTCTCTTAACAGCGCAAAGATACAAATCAGTGTAATTGATCTGCACCTGGGATACACTATAAATAACTTCCCAGACTATTTATTCGACTTGGGTATGTCTACTGTGTTTCATTTCAAACCCCTCTATGCGCAGAATTCCTCCCCTATCTTCTAGCTACAAGTCCACCATTAAGTTACCTCAGTGCCTGAAGCTGCAAGGTTGGAAGCTGGTTTCTGGTGGATGATTCTCGCAGTCCCACAGGGTCTGACCAGATCTGCACGTGGGTTTTGTTGCTTCCTCGTGTTCTCACTTTCTGCCTCTGAGTTTAATTGAAAACTTTTCTGCTTTTCATAGTTATAATACTCATGAGCTGATATAAGAAAATGAATGCATCTGAAATGTGGCTGTTTGTGCTCTGTCCGTGAAAGATTTTATACAGTTAGCAGGTAAAACATTAAAGGAATTGCACACTTTGAGATACATAAGGAAGGCAGAGAAACAACGGAAGGATGATGGCATGCTAAATGCTAGCATGTGCTTTTTGTAGTAGAAAACAGACCCAAGGTGCTCGTTACCAGCTGTAAATCAGTGTTATACCTGTAACGGTGTTCATCTGAGGAAGTAAATCCCATAAACATGACCATTGGTTCCATTTGGGGGGGGAATTGAGAAAGTAGTTTGAATGATTTGCTCAAGATTAGCTTTCAGAGTGGAAATAAGTCATGTTTCTCTTGACTCACACGTCATCCTGTCTGTGAAACTGCAGCGCCTTTGGGGCATAAACCTGCTCTTTAGATGCGACTGTAACTGCCAGGCTGCAGGCATACACACACATAACTCCGTTTATGTCATCCCCAGGTCACCTGCATCACATGCAACTACAAATCCAACACCGTGGAGCCCTTTTGGGATCTTTCCCTGGAATTCCCCGAGCGCTATCACTCCATGGAGAAGGGGGTTGTCCCTGTTCACCAGGCAGAGTGCATGCTGACAGAGATGCTGGCCAAGTTCACCGAGACCGAGGCGCTGGAAGGGAGGATATACGCGTGCGACCAGTGCAACAGTAAGTGAGCTGCTGGTGCTGTCTCTGCACCATCTCCTTTTCCAGTTGAGAGGTTTCTGATGTGTGTTTGATGTGTCTCTAAACAGGCATTGTCACCTCCATATATATAGGAAAACTGCTCTTCCTTGCTGCTCGTGCTGTTTTGCTTCCTCCTGTTGGTAGCTTCTGCTCCTTTGGGTACTGGTTTGGATCTGATGTAATTTTTCTTGTCTCCACCATTGAGCAGCACAGTTTGCTAAGGTTTTACTGTGACCCTGCTCATGCTCTCCCCGCTTGCATTAGAGGAGAAGGCAACCTCAAGAATTCTTTTGGGGTGAGAGGGGCTGGATTTAGGGACAGAAAAAAGAACCTTATCCCCTCTGGTTTGATCATCTCTGCATTGTAGGACAGCTTTTGTAACAATTCATCTCTATGCAGCTTGCTCTTGATTGAATCCTTTAACCAGAATCACAAATGCAGAGTTCTCAAGGTGTACTGCCAGGTTCCAGCTTCCACCTCTCTGTAGGCATTTTGTCAAGAAGCAATGAACTGATGTTACTCGGGCAGTCTCAGGTTAATGTGGTACCTGCTAGATGGATGCACGCGTTTTGCTGCGCTCAGCTAGAAGATGACTTCTCTCTTCCTATAGGAGGTCTGAGTGTAAGGTCATTATATGCCTGAGAATAATTTTAGCTGTGTTATAACCATGCAGCTCCGCTGCTCTGAGAAGCTGGATTTGAAATATTTTTTCATGCAGGTATTTATGGCAAATATTCATCCCCTTGGGAGGAAAACGCCAATAACTTGACTTACATTGCAACTAAGCAGCTGAAGCAGCAAATATTTGTAGAGACCTATTCTCTGTCGACTCACAAATCTGTTACCAAACATCTTCCCAGAGCATTAGGAAATAACCACTGACGGATGTTCTTGAAACAAAGCCAAATACGATTTGAGTAGGTTCTGGTTCACAAGCTCTGTTCGCAGAGTGTTGGTGCGGATGAGTACGGCTTCATCTCAACTCTGTTTTCTTGGATTCTTTGTGGAAGCCCAAATTATAACCGTTTCTTCAGAGTGAAATGACTGAGGGGATCTTCACCAGCTGAAAAAAGCCGGGGAAAGGCAACCAGCCTGCACCCAGGTGCCAAAAGCTATTGGGGGCACTTGTCAGACGTGACGGAGGAGGAGCAACCCATCTGTTGTGAACTGGTGCAGTGAGGTGCAGAAATCTAATTAACAGGTACACTTCTTACTGGAAGCTCTGGAAGCCACATGTCTTCCTCCTGGTATACTCATATGCTCAGTGTCCTGGAAAGAGTAATCCCTGGAAGGAGGAGCCTTTTTCCCTCTTCACTTTTGGTTCAGAGGTGGTTCCTGCTCTGTGAAGGAACTCATAGGCAATGTTGACTTCTGCCTCCATCGTGGGTGCATGTGAGCTGGATGGAAGAAAAGAGTTCAGCATGTGCTTGTTTCCCCTTCTGAAAGTGAATTACACCCCAACAACCTTTGCCTTGGTGTTTCTCATTCTATTTGGTAGGCAAACGGCGAAAGTCTTCTCCTAAACCCCTTGTTCTGAGTGAAGCTAAAAAGCAGTTACTGATCTACAGACTACCTCAGGTCCTCCGGCTGCACCTTAAACGATTCAGGTGAGTGGGGCACACTGTGGTGTCAGGCAGGAGTCTTGACTGTTGGAGAGATGTGATTAGTGTGGGCTCATAATCTCTCCCTTTCTGGTAAATGCATTTTAACCCAAACCAGAGAGGTGATTCCCTCTCAAAATAGAGCTCACATTACAGTCAGTAGCCTGTTTGTAGCATCTACACACGATGTAATGTTTTGTAAGTGTTAATGCTGATTCCCTCCCATTGTACTCAACGGTAGTTGTCTGAGTTTGGAGGCGACTTGAAAGAGTGGCTGTGAGATGGCTGAGCTGATGAGCTGAGGGAAAGATCTGTTGAAGCTGGAAGCCTGTGCTAGTTAAATGCCAATATTATGTATGTACCCATTGAGTAAAGCATAGCAGACAAAGCTCAAAATACTATGAGCAGTTTCAGGAACAATCAGGCATTTGAGGCGTGGGGGGGGGTTATATTACAACTGAGCATTTCAACCGCTGTCTTGGCTGTCACGGTAGTTTGGCTTTCTTTGTGCTTGGCTGTTGCAAATCTCTGCAGTACCCTAACGATAACAAATGGGCATCAGTGACAGAATGAGCTGTGTGCAGGAGATGACTGTAGTAGACGTTAGAGTGGAAACAGAAGGAAAGAATTCCACACCTCCTACTTGACCCAAGCATAGAAAGCTCTTCAGAGCTGTCGAGCAGCAGCTGCTTTTGTATGCAGCACAGGCGAGAAGCGGGATCCGGAGTCTTTGATTCGTGCCCTTGTGTTTGCAGGTGGTCTGAACGTAATCACCGCGAGAAGATTGGGGTCCATGTCCTCTTTGACCAGGTATTAAACATGGAACCTTACTGCTGCAGGGACTCTCTCTCCTCTCTTGACAAAGAGACCTTTGTCTATGACCTCTCCGCTGTGGTGATGCATCACGGGAAAGGGTTTGGCTCAGGACACTACACAGCATATTGCTACAACACAGAGGGAGGTGCGTGTGCCTTGGTACGGGGGAAACAGATTCAAGAACCTCGTGTTTTGTTCCACAGACGTAGTGCGTTGTAAAGCTTTCTGATCAAAGTTGCTTGGAATCAATTCCCCAGCGATGGGTACTTTGTTTCCCAGGATGTCTTCCCGGTAGCATGTTTTCTGGGTTTTTGCCTAAAGCCCCAGATTGCTGTTCTTTGCTTCGCAGCCCTTCGGGATGCCTTTTGTCGCTTGCTGTTAACAGCATGAATGCTTCATTTTCTCATGCAGCGTAACTCCGTGGAGCTGCTCCAGCTGGGTGTCTTTTCTCAGTATCCTTGGGATGATGAGATAAACAGAAAGTGTTTTGAAGCTGGACAGGAACTATTCATGAGCAACATCCGCAGGGGTTTTGTGCCTTTCCAGCAGTCTCTCTCTGCAGCTGGATCAGTGTTGATTCCGCCTTTGGACTTGGGCAGAAAGAGCTACAAATTGCTTCTCTACAGGGAATTTTTCTTTTCCTAATGGAGCTTTTGGGCTATAATATACAGTTGGTTAAATGACAGTTTGGTACTTCTAAACTCTGTTAATGGCACAGAAACAGTCAAAATATTTTCCAGATCAG
Organism: Bolborhynchus lineola; assembly: GCA_025448015.1. Classification (NCBI taxonomy): domain Eukaryota; kingdom Metazoa; phylum Chordata; class Aves; order Psittaciformes; family Psittacidae; genus Bolborhynchus; species Bolborhynchus lineola. Next base: position 22,479 of record JAOEHX010008224.1, read on the forward strand.
GAGCTCCTTTCCAAAGCATCCATAGAGGAAAAGATAGAGATGCCTTTTCCCCTCCACTGCCCTTTTTCTCTGTGGATGTTTCCTCTGAACAGTTCCAAAATGCATTCAGGAGGAGTTAACGCCTCCCTTACTAATACCCTCTTTCTCACTTTGATTCCTAGGGTTTTGGGTCCACTGCAATGACTCCAAACTGAATGTATGTAGCGTGGAGGAGGTGTGCAAAACCCAGGCCTACATTCTTTTTTACACTCAAAGAACAGTGCAGGACAAAGCAAGAATCTCAGAAAAACAACTCCAAGCTCAGGTGCCGTCCAGACACAGTGATAAGGACAGAAGACTGCCATTCCCATGATGGGGAGCTCCGTGACTCCACCAGCAGTCTCCGTTTCCTTTACAACCATTGGCGTTCACATCTTTCCTCTTCGTAGGAAAAAAGGCTCGCTGCAGGAAGGGGATCAGCTCTGGACATTGGCCAGCCAGGCTCTGGAAAAGCCTGTCGAGCTGTGCCATTCTAACACGTCAGATTGCAGTCAGGATGTTGTTTAGAAAGCATCTTGTCGTTCAGTATGCTCCCAGAATGAAATGGGAAGGTTTGATGCTGTGTATCCCTCATCTCCAAAAGGATTTGGGTAAGGTGTGTAACAGAGGAGCACAGCCAGGAAATTGAAGCATCCCTCTGGCTTCAAAAACCTTAAGTACCTGGTAATGCTGATAAAACTGCAGAAGGAACAGGTACAGTCCCCTCCCCTTCAAGTGCTGTTCACGTTGCCAAGGTTTGAAACACAGATCAGCCAGGTATGTGTTGGGACAGTTGTTGGATAGATGGAGTTGATGGCCCACAGAGCTGTTCTTGCTAGGGAAATGTTAAATGTTCTTCAACCAGGGATAATACTGCCCCGGGCCTCAGCAATCTCCGGGATACCAAGTTCTTTGCCATCCGTTGAGGGCAAACCCATGGTGGGCAGGCTTTGTCGGCAGCTCTTCTCCTCTGTTTCTGGGGCTGTGTGCACGCTCGATGGTTTGCTCTCCGGGCTGAACTGAACCGGCAGCTAAATTCACAAGGAATGTCATTTGAAAACAGTTCTGCTCTGGAAAAAGTCTGTTTAAAACACAAAACTCGGTCATAAACCAGGAATGTACCAGTGCATCCAATCTGTTTACAGTGGCAGCAAAAACAAAGCCTGTGCTGCAGGCTTCTGCTGGCATAACTTGGTCGTCAGGATGACAGAGGAGCCTGAGCCCTGGCTGTGACAGCAGAAGCGGGTGGCATGGGGGCATCTTACACTGGCAAAGTAGCACTTTTATACAAGTGTGGCATGTTTTCCTTAGGGGAGCAGGGTGGTGGTGAGACCACAACAGTGAGAGGCTGCTGCTATTGCTCCTCTAAGGGGAATGTCCATGCACTGCAGTTGTCACACAAAGGAGGTTGTGCCGAACTCAGCCTACGCCGTCTTTGTTTCTGCTGGGCCATAAAGGGAAGGAATGTACTTCAATGTCAAATTCCACGTTGGGTTTAAAAGGCTACAAAAACGTCTGTATCTGTAATTGTCTTGGGTTTGGAATTCTGTGGGAAACACAGGGCCTTAGCTGACTATTGACAGTCACTCCTCAGCCTACAGTTGCGCCTCAGGTGTGTTTTTCTAAGTTGGGGTTTGGCAGTTCACGTTGCGTGTTCGAATCTGAATCCTCTAAGGAGGCACAATGTCTGTCAGTCTTCATGGTCTGCGGGGGGGGTTAAAGGGGAAATAACCTCAAATATGAGCTTCTTAAGAAACAGTTCCATTTTCAGGTACAGAAGTTGTGAAAGGGTTTCTCTTCCTCCCTCTTTTCTATTCTTGTTGGCATTTGCGCATCAGACGCACACTGACAACCTTATGTTGGTGGTGGAGGGAGGAGGAGGTAAGGCTCCCAAACCCTGGTCCTCCATCTCCACTGCCACTACTGTGACTGTTCTGTCCTATGGGCAAAGTGGTCTGTGGTGCTGTGGCTGCTGTTCCTCAGTGCAGCCGTGCAGAGGTGAGCACAGCAAGCAGAGCACGGTGTGGTGCTGAGTCTCTGTCCTTGAAGTTGCCCATTTCCTGTGTGTTTGAGCAATGTGCTGCTTTCTGAGTCACCAAAAACTGTCTTTTTGACAATTCAGTCTCATTTTGAAGTCATAGGCTCGAATCCTATTGGAGATAAGGCAGTATTAAAGCAGTTCCCATATGACTCTTTCAGAAGCTGTAGTTCTGGTTCTGTAGATGTAGCAGCGTCTGGAGGGGTTTCAGTGTGAATGTCTTTGTACCCTTTCATTTACTCGATAGGGAATTTACTACCAGTGAATAAAATGCAAGAGGCTAAATTGAGACCCAATAGAAGTAATTGTGGCTGCTGACTGCAGGGGAGGCTGAGTTGGCTTCAGCGCAGGTAGAAGTTGACATTCCTGGAAGAATCAGAATCTTGGGGTTATCAGACACACGATGGGTTCTCTTCTGGAGCTCTGGGAGCACTGTGTCTCACAAAGAGAATTCAACGGGGAAATAGTGCTTAAAATTGCCTTTTTAGTCTTAGAGGTGGAAAGGAAAACTGGTATTTTTCCCATGCATCCATCCTTCCAGGCCTGTCTGCTCTTAAATACGAGGATTATATTCTCCTAAGTGGCAGTCACAGTTTACTGTGGCTACCAAATGCGCGTTCCCTTGGAATCCCTCAGGCCTGTGTGTGTAAAACTCAACAGGAACGCAAACCTTAGTGCAGCATCCATTGATCCTGCAGGGAGCTGAGACTCTCTGCTGTGATGCTCATCTTTTGACTGAGTGTTGGGCATTAAGAGTTGAATTCAGCTGTCACACGAGCCGAGGGGGAGGCAGATTTGGTAGCATTTGCTGGTGGTGACACCTTTTGACATGAGTGGCCTCTCCAAGTGACGTTAGCTTAGTTGTGCTGAGGTGCGGGGATACTGCAGCCAGAAAATGATTGCCCTGATAGGGAAGGAATGAATTTCTACTTCAAAGGAACTAAACTTGCTTTTCCCAACACTGTGAGGTTTCTGTAATCTTCAGCTTTTATTTGGAAGCGAGAGCGTATAGCATGTTTTATGCTGTTTGGTTTATATTTGTCTACTGCAGGCTTCTTTATATAAGCATAGCCCAGTGCTCCCTCCACGGTGGACACTGTTTTATAGTGTCCTATTTGCCAGAAATTCAGATTGGAAGTTACCTCTCTACGTCACTAAGATGAAGATACTGTATCATTAGCCTGTAAAGCAAACTTTGTCCCTCCTGTAATGGTATGGCTTCAGGTCCTGCTAATAGAATGATGTGTGTTAGAATAACTCCAAGCTTAGGCTCTGCTTTTGCAGGTGGTGTGACTTGACTGGAGTTCAGCGGTTGCAGTCATGAGTTCCAAGTTGGGTGTCTGCAGCACAGAAACCATCCTTTTGGTGCAGGTGGAAGCAGAAGTGGTTTCTCTTTGCACTGGGATTGCGTTCCAGTCCTGTAGCAAGGAGTCATTTGCCTTGAGGGATGCTCAGAGCACATGTGAAGGTGCAGGAAGCCTTTGAATGCTGGCAGGAGGGCTCGGGAGGAGCAGCCATTGGGACAGAACTCTTCCCAGCATATCCTTATTGCCTCCAACTTGTGAGTGAATTGGCATTCCTTAATTTTATGTTTTTAAGAATGAAGAATCTTAATGTATCCATGGCCAGGCATGGTACAGCATCCACTGGCGTTGTTGGAAGCCACTTCATCTGAGCTAACTTTATTCCGCTAGCGAGCCAGTTACAGAGATTTGCCTTTCTGTTACCCTTTATTGCCTGCATGGCCACGTTAAACTATGCACACTGCAAAACCAGTTCTTCTGCAAAGCACTGGAAGTACCCTCATTTCCCTCCCAGCTCATTAGTTCTGAGCAGAACAATCCTATGGTCTGGCTTTGACATTGTTAATGTGAGGCAGCAAATGGAGATCTATATAAACGAGAGACGGGGAGATGAGTTTTAACCTGCCGGTACAGATTGGTGAACTAATTTTGTATGATTCCTCAGATTTGGTGCCTTGGATCCGATAGTATTTTGCATGGGACAGAAACCTTGGGAAATAAGTCAGGAATTCCCCCCTCTGGACTGAAGCAGCAGTCAGACTTCTGTGGTTTTACAAGTCCTCAGCAGCACTGACAAGCTCACAAAGGAGGATTTGAGTGCTGCATGTCTGAAATCTGTGCATTTTTACCCATTCAAATAAGAGCTTATGCAAAAGTGGATTAGATATGGCTTTTTAGATAAGAGTTTCCATCATCCTGGCAGTGTTTGCACAGGTTTCCTCTTAGCAGCCTGGCAAATGCTTCCACACGTGAGCAGAGCCATGCTGTGGTTATGCCTGTGTAAATTTAACCTGCACTAAGTACAGGTGTGTGAGGTGACCAAGTGTCCCTTCTTGGAGGTGAACAGCAAAATGCAGGCTCTGAACGCTGCCTTCGTGTGTGCATCTAATCCCTCCAGCAGGTTTGAGATCGGACAGGGAGGACTTAGGGTAAGAATGTATTGCCTCTGGGAATATAAAACCTCAATGCAGTGGGGTTTTTTTGGTGTCTATTACATTAATATTGTTACGTGGCTACTGCAGATGGGGACGTGAAGCATTCTAGCAAGCTTCTAAGTTTATGAACCCACGTTTCTATGATCAAAAGCTACACACATCAGTTACCTGCACCAACCAGTGATTATTTGCCTTTGGGCTGCTCCTGTTGTGCCCTTTTGTCCAGTCCATGTAGTGATTGGGCTGCACAGCTCCACACCTCTGATGAGGAATGGCATCTTCGTAGTGAGTATCCTCTTCACACTCCTTACGTGTATTAAATGATGTTACTAGGCCTGGCCCTTAAGGCCGTTTCCTACTGCTACAAGATGAACCATGTATTGCCTAGTTTATCAGATGTGTGAACTGCAGTTACCCTTCCATGGCAACCCAGAGCCCAAGTAAGAGAGATTGGGTCCTATTTTTCTCCCTGCTTAATGTCAGCTTTGGTTGAGCGGTTACACACTTTAAGCCACAGCCCTCTATACATCTGCCACACAGTTTACAGGAAAGGAACAAGTGAATGAGTTTGTTTTCAGTGGAACTTCTGTTTTACAGATCTGCCTTTCCGTAAGAGAAACTTAAACACAGCTCAGAAACTTCAGGCAGCTGCTCCAAGACAAGAGCTGCCTGTGTGAGTGCCCTGAGGGTGCAGTGGGCTTGGGCAGGGGGCTGTGGGACTGCTCTGTTCACTTGAGGAAGGGCAGAATTAAAGCTAACCTTCATCACCTCAAGGCAGTTAGTCCTGCTCTAAGTTACGGTTGCTGGAAGGGTGCTGTTGGCAGAGGATGAGGTTTCCCTCAGTGCGAAATCCCCTTGGGAAAGCCACACTGCTTCCCAGGAGCTGGAGCTTGGATGGGTTCCCTGATGTCCCCAGTGGCTTCAAGTCAGACCAGCCCCTAGTTTCTGCTTTGAGTTTCTGTTCCTCACATCCCTAATGACTTAAGCTGATGTGTGCCGTGCTGTGCTCACAAACCAGACTTGGCTTCAAGGACACTTCCAGGCAGCAGCAAGGGACAAGAGAATCCAATTAGCTCCTGAACATGGCTGGCGATCTGTCCAGCTGCCTCACAGCGCGGGGCACGTGTGCTGCTCCTTCAGTTAGTGTTAATTGTGCTCCTAATCGTGGGTTCAGCTGCTTTTAGTTCAGTCGAGGGTTTGTTAAGACAACATCCAGTAAGTCCCCTATGGTAACTTCATGTACTTGACTGCAGGGACTGCCCCCCGCCTGACCCCCAGCCTCGGGAGATTAGTGGGTTCCAAATCAAAACAGATTAACTATAAAGTGACTTTGTGTTCTAATTAATCTCCTTTTCCTGCAGAAACTCTTTCTGCATAAAACTTGGATTATCCCTACTTCAAAAGAACTTCCATTTCTTTACAGGATGGTAAAAAACCTGCTTTGGAAACGGCATTTTTAGGATTCTGTGTGGGGAGTGGAGCGAGGTTCCCCCTGGGGCAAGCGAGGGGCAGTTCTGTCACAGAACATGAATGTCTTACCCTAAAAGCCCATGTGGGACTGTCCAAAGAACCTGCAGCCCCATGGCAATCTGGCTGCCATCAAGCTCAGGGCTGGGAAGGTCCTGCACTTGACAAACAGCATCCTCAAGGAGCTGTCATGTAACGTAGCCAAACCACAGCCACGGCTCCCACATGGTGCTTCTGCTGTTCCCCAACAGCCTCGCCACTAATGGCAAGTTCAGGCTCAGCCCAGGGCACTAAAATCCTATGCAACACCAAATGGCTTCTCCTTCCCACTCGCAGTCATCATTCCCTAAAGCATCCCAGCATTATCTCATCCAGACATCACCCAGGAAACATTTGGGCCTCGTCGCAGGTTTGGTTTTCCCTTTGGATAAGCAGCCGATGGGGCCCATGGCCACCCCAGGCCTGACCTCCCTTCCTTTGTCCTTGGGGTGTGGAATATAAATCATGTTTTTATGATTTTTTTGTAAATCTTTACTCTTTTTACACTTTGTTTTTTGTAAGCTGAAGTTTCTTATTAAAAACGACACAAAACCAGAAATCCCAGCGGGTCGTGTCATTATTGTAGGTACTTTAATAACCATCTCGACGGGGGTACAGAATAAAATCCTTCATGCGATGGCTTCACATCCCTGAAGACACCACTCGTGAGCCTCGCACGAGGAATACACCTTCCCTCTGGCATCTAAAAGCTTTTCCCCCCTTTGTCACTGCTCCAGGTGGGGCTGAGCTGTGAGGAGCAGCGCTGAGGAGGAGGAGGACGGGATGAGGACGGGACGCACTCCTGCAGGCGAAGGCATCGGGAGGTGGAACGGCCGAGCCCTGCTCCTGGTCCTGGCGGGCGCTTCCCGGCAGCTCTTCCTCCCTGCACCGGCGATGAGGCATGGTAAGGAGCGGCGGGGCTCGGTGCCACCATGCGCCATCCACCCCTCCCGGCGCCCGGCTGTGCTCGGGGATCGCCTGGCACCGGGACACCCGCTCCCGGGGACTCACCGCTACGGGACGGGCTGCGGGGCCATCAGATCGATGTCCGTCAGGTTCCGGGCGACCCAGACTCCAGCGGCGAACAGCCCCAGGTTCACCAGCAGGTTCCTAAGGGAGAAGCTGGACGCGTTGGCTCCCGTCCCTGGTCCTGCTCCCTATCCTGGTCCCGCTCTCTATCCGATTCCCACTCCCTATCCCGGTCCCTATCCCGGTCCCGCTCCCTATCCTGGTCCCTATCCCAGTCCCACTCCCTATCCCGGTCCTGCTCCCTATCCTGGTCCCACTCTCTAACCCGTTCCCTCTCCCTATCCTGGTCCCGTGCCCTATCCCATTCCCACTCCCTATTCCGTTCCCTATCTTGGCCCCTCTCCCGGTCCCTGTCCCTATCCTTTCCCTGTTCCCTCTCCCGTCCCCGCTCCCTCTCCCGTCCCCGCTCCCTATCCCGTTCCCTCTCCCGTCCCCACACCCTATCCCGTTCCCTCTCCCTCTCCTGTCCCCGCTCCCTATCCCGTTCCCTCTCCCGTCCCCGTCCCCTCTCCCGTTCCCTCTCCTGTCCCCGCTCCCTATCCTGTCC
>JAOEHX010008228.1:0-10419 GCA_025448015.1 Bolborhynchus lineola
CGGGAACTTCACCTGACTGCCATGATTTTTCAAATATGATGGACAGTGGCTTAGCAACTTCATTTGCCAGCTCCTTCTGGACCTGTGGATGGATTTCATCAGGTCTCATGGACTCATGTACGTCATGTAATTATGTATCATACTCTCATGTACGTCAAAGTAATTATGACAGATTGAATAGTAGTATGGACTAGAGAAGCCTTCCCCAGAACTGTATAGAGTGAACACCTAGTGTGAGGAGCCTATAAGCTCTGATTTATTCTTTGTTTCTCTTTTCTCCACATTTATTCCCTTGAGAATTTAGAGTGCCATTGATACCTTTCCTATCATTAGGAATTTTAAATCTATTAACAGTTGTAGTTTTGATAGGTTGGGTTTGTTGGGGTTTTTTTTAAATTCATACATAGAAAATGATTTTGCTTATAATTCTTTAATGGTATGCAAGAAAACCATGTCAGGAAAACTTTGTCAAAGTGTGTTTTCTACATGTATCCTAAGGGAAGCTAGTTTGCTGGTTGTTCTGGACTCCAGTGCTAATGAGTTATCTTGGCACAGACATGACACTCACTACTATTGCTAAAGATGCTTTATCCAAATATTTTAATGACTGAAATGAGAATTCAGTGTTAGGTGTGGAAAAATAGAACACTGGTATACTTAACAATTATAAGCTGATAAAATTCAATATTCAGATTGACATAGTGACTCTTGCCAAACCAAAATCATAATGGAAAATTTACAGCTGACCTATTTTTCACATTGCAGGACTTATGTTAGAATAGCCTGAAGTATTTTCTTTCCAGATTCAGATTACCATCAACTAGATATGCATCTAGCAGCATATAATATGAAGGAAGTAATGATTCATTCTCAGAATCCAAGAAAACTGAGTATCTCCATCTCATTGAAATATCCATATAATGTTTTCTTAAGTTTCATAATGCATTGTTAAATTCTTACTAAATCAGCTTATAGGAATTCAGATTCTGAGGAGTGTACGACAGTCAGCCACCTGAAATGATACTTCTCAAACAGAAGCTGGTGATGTTCAGGTCAAATTCTTGTCCAGCATTTTACTTGCTTTTTTGTCAGTTCAGATTTATAAATAGAAAACAGCTACAACACAGTAAAAAAAAAAATTCCAAAACCAGTGCAGGCTGTTTTCTGGGTTGAGTTAAAAAAAAAAAAGTAAATAAAAAAAGGGTTGCTGAGGATCTGTAGAATAGATATACAGCAAGACCTAGAGAAGGTCTTTGGGATAAATGAAAGCTGTTGCAGCTAGTCATGTTTCGTTTATTTTTCTGTCCTTTCACCTCTTCCTGCTGGAAAAATTCACCCCTCATAAAAAGAAAAAAAAATTCCTTGGACCTTTCTGTGGCATTTATGGATGGTTTAAGCCAGAAAGAAAATTTAGTGGCTTTGAGATCCCTAAGTCCTTGACCTTTTCAATGTTGAGAAGAAAGCAGTAATGAATGAGTTCTAATCGTAACCTAAAACTTACTGCAGCCATCTTTATCCAAAAAGTTATGGTGGCAGCCATCTAATGCTGTTATGCTGAAGATCCTGTCAACACTGGCACTGTAAATCCCATTTGACTGCTTTTTGGAATTTGGCCATAAAAAATGTGCTTCAAATTGAACTTTGCTGTGCATGGATTTAGACTAATAGCTTTTCCATTTTCTTCATACATATTTTAAATTAAATGGATTTTCAGTAAGCAAGACTGAAAGAAAGCTATACTTAAGAAAATAGGAGTTCTCATAGTAGTTCATTTGTTTTGTCTTCATTGCTCAGCCACTAAAGAAGAACTAGATGAGATAAAAGCATTAAATGTATTTCTTTCATATCCTGTTTCTCACTCATATGGATTTATTTATCACTACCATCATTCAGGCATGCAGCATCTCTCCTTCTGTTTCCTACCTCCTGTCTGTTTCATCTGTATTTTCAGTTAATTCCATATTTTCATACTTACTTAAGTCTTTCTAGGGTTTTCCAAATGGCTTCCTGGTTATATTATGTTACAGTAATACTGCTGTCATTATGGGAAACCTATGACAGATCGTTAACTGCTGAAACCACCCTTTTTTCTTACCTATGTTTCTTTATTCCTTTAGTATTTCTCACTTAATCTGGCTTATACATTCCCACTTTCTACTTTGCATTATCATTGCTAAGCCTGCTGATCAAAACATGAATGAGATATATACCTGTTCAAATACCTGTTTGTCTGTCTATCTATATGACTCTTCTTGTGAGATATAGATTAGCAGTGGTTGAAAAAAAGTCTTCCTGTCAGTTTTTTTTGTTTGTTTGTTTGTTGTTTTGTTGTTGTTGTTGATTGTTTGTTGTTTGGTTTTGGTTTTGGTTTTGGTTTTTTCTTTTTTTGAGTATTTATTCCCATTTATGATCCATCATCTTCTTCTGCACTGGTCTAGTTTTGCACTGGAAGAAATCAAAAGATCTCAGATTACAGGCACTCATAATTTCTCTTCCTTATTTCTCCCAATAAAAGACCCAGCTCTCAGAGACTTTCCAGTACACCTTTTTAAGAGCTTTTCCTAAAGTCACCATTACAGACTGATGGAACATGTATCACAGTGGGCAGCATATAAAAAAGGGAAACATATGAAATATTTTACCAGAAAAACACAGAAATAGAAAATTAAAATGATAATATAAAGTCTATTATTTTTCTAGGTGAAATTTTTAGTTAGGTAACAACACAGTGAAAAATATCATAACATTGAAAAATTGCTTTTGTCAAAGAATCCTTATATTTGACACAGGAATTATAAAAAAAGTGGCACCAAAGTGGAGACTTTCTTTAGTCAAATTAAGACTTACTAGTCACAGCATGTACTAGCACTGAGGTCTTTCATATATTGTGTTCATTTTAGAGAGAAAATAAATAACTACAGGGATATGTCCAGAGTGGCAATGATTATTACCATATTAGCACTGTGATATCATAGAGGTCTCTGGGACCCATCAGTGAATTTTACTGACTATAAATGAATTGCATATTCACAACTGCACATCTGGGAAGGCAGAGGAAGAGTAGAGATGAAAAAAAGGAAATAAAGCTCTGTTGTCTTTAAAATGTATCAATCAATTCTGGAGAAGATACAAGGAAAAAATATTAAATTCAGTTGAGCTCTCTTCACTAGCCTTATTCATTTGAACAACTTCATAGTGTGTAATATGGTGAAGGCAGTAAACATATTCTTAAGAAATCTTAATATTTTAAAATTGTTTATTCTTTGAATCCAAGTGTATAATAAACTAGCTATATAATTATTAGAGATTAATGTTTAATCTGAAAAGTTTATCACTTTCTTACAGTAGTATCTGTAAAATGCAGTAATTCTGAAAACTGATGGGACTAGTTGCTAACCTGATTTTTCAGAAAGTAGTTTTTATTTAAAATATTTCCCAAAGTGAGCTTTATTTCAGTGGTCATAAGCTTGGCATCTATGGTACACCTAAGTGTATTTTGCTAAACAAAAGCTCCAGTTCTAGTGTCAATTACTAGTAACAGTACAATATAATATCACCACAAATTAATACCATCTGTCAACATGATAAGTATCAAGCTGGGTTTTTCAAACAGGTCTGCTTTTCTCTCATTAAAATATGTGCAGAGAATACCCTTTCTGAAAAAGAAATGAAGAGGCCAACTCAATAATATAGTTATCAGTGCCTCATGAATAAAAATGGCAGAACAGGATTCTGCCCCAGCAGATAATGTAATAGTATAATTAAAATCATACACAAAGTCTGCCTCTATAGATTTTTTCCCCCCTTTTTAAAATAGCTATTGCTTAGAACTGTCATAATGCCTTTGTGCTTAGTAAAGGTCAGTTGTGCACCAGTTCACTTTCTTATGGCTGTTGGATGGGCTTTAATAGGTCACATTGGTTTCTTTCCAAATTTGCCTGAAAACAGGGGAAAGCTACTTATTGACAACCAACTGCCTTATCTGTTGTTATGCCTTATCAGAGTATTTTTTCTCAGCTATAATAATATGAAGAGGCACTACAGCTAAGATGACCAGATATCTTCCCACCAAGCAAGACCAAGTGCCAGAGTACTTGGTCCTGCTCTGGCAAATGCTCCATGGATGGGGCTGTAAGGTTCATGTCTGGACCCACTGTCTGTGTGCACAACAGTTTTCTTGTTACTGCCTCTATTCTATTGAATCTAACACTCAAGGTTCAGAGGATAAAAGTAACATGCAACATCTTTGTACCTGGAACTTTAATCCATGTCTGCACTACGGTGGGTAACTGCTTTGCCCTTTGACACCAGGCTTAAAGAGACTAACAGGCAGAAAAATAAGTAATTGTGCTAGAGAACCAAGCCAAGAGCTCTTAAGTCATCTTAGTCCTCTATACTTGAAGAAACATCTGAAGTTTGCTTTTTTTTCAGTTAGGTTTAGGGTAAAGCCATAAAATAGTCTTATGATGTTGTGTTGAATGTTATTTCTGATTAATTAAATAGGCTAAAATTTCCTGCAATACTTTAGTATCAGTATAGTACTTTAAATAAATGCATGTTATAATATTTTTCCCAGAACCAAGTGATAGAAAAGTTAAAATATGGCTTCTTTAGGCTGACAGCTAATGCGGGTGAAAATAGCTTCTGCCTCCATGTGGTGATAGAAAGCAAAAAAATAAAGCATATAGAGAAAGAAGCAGATTTCTTCAGCCTTCTGTATTTGTCCAGCGGCAACAAATCAGATCAGAAAATAAAAGGATGTACTATTCTTACCACAAGGCTCCACTGTGCATGTCTTTGAAATGTGAAGGAGTTTATTCCTTATTTGAAGTGAGAATGTTGCCAGAACTGGTAGTGTCAAATTGGGTGAGTACAATATTTGCCAGATGTGATGCCCAGAGTGACACCTCCAAATTTTATGCAAAGGAGAGGTCATAGGAAAATTGCCAACGTCTGAAAACATTCTTCTTAACCGCATAGGCAACTGTCATCTCATGTAATTTTTTTCTGCTAGTTTGCTGTTTCATAGAAGAAATTATTAGTGATATCACGTATCATTAACTATGTTGCTGCAGTTTAAGCCCAAGACATAGTGAGCAAAATTAATTTTTAGTGTAGAACTACCAATTCCAGTATGTTGCTTGAGAAAACAGAGGTTGAAATCACAGAGAAAGTATTGATTTTAGACATCCTATGAAGGGTGTGTCTCATGTAATGCAACTGTTATCTCTTGCTGATTCATCAGAAATGCTTTTCAGGGAGTTCAGCCTTTCTTGGCAGAAGATGCTTTTTGAGATAATGGTAATAACATATCAAGGTATTATAATATACCCAGCACAATGTTACCTTAACGCTTGAATTAAATCACTAGCTAGAAATTTCTTTTCCTTATTTTGTAATATAAAGCAAATGAAGGTATTTGGATGCTTTATCTGTAAAAGCAATCAAGCTAAGTATTACACTAATACTGAGGATAACAGTTTTGGGTTTTTTTTTCAAAAAAAATACTAATTTTTCTAATCTGAAATGTAAAAAAGTCCTGCAAATGACAATGAATCTTCAAAATAATTGAATTTGTCACTGTTTCCATCTTTCTGCTGTTCTTTGAAACTTCGATTTTAAATTAAAAACTTAAAATTGACTTGTTAGGTCATTTTTGGTTAAATAGTGGTATTTATCATTAAGTTGAGTCAGATGAATAAAATAATTTAGGGATTCCATAATTCGTGACTTTTCAGTAGAAAATCATCACACTGTCGAGACTGTATGTGCTAACCAGCTCCTGTGAATTGTTCATTTGACGTGCGTTGATAGTGTAGAGAACAGGGAAACTGGGTTGAATCATTTATACATGTAACCATCGTTTCATTTTTCTTTTTGCCTGGACCCATTATTACTGACTTCCATAAATTAGCTTAGGGTACAGTTTCCAACTGACTTTCTTTCTTTGAACAAAACTCATTCAAATTCCTTGGTACTCACTGATGAAATAGCTAAGTCTATGCTATAATGTCCTTGATTTTAATGATACATTAATTGTACTTTCTTTTTAATGATACTTCTATTACATCTCTCTGTACTTTCTCCTTATTATCTTGCTATCCCCTTAAGTCACAGTTAATGTTAGGATAAGATCCCAAAGCTTCAATTGGAAATATACCTCTAAAGCCAATTTCAGGAGTTACAGACAAGCCAGAAGGCTCTCACTCAATGAGTTTAGCATTTTGTATGAATTTTTTTATCTACTAATTTAATAATTAACTATAAAGATTGAAAAATAAGCAAGTACAAATTGCATCTTAAGTAAAATTTGACTTAAAACATTTCAGTATTATTGAAATAATAGTAAAAATGGTTATTTGATTTCTGATAAGTGCTAATCTTACCATAGAACTTTCTGATAAGCTACACTTTGGTTGCATCATTGGCAATACATGTATGGAATTAATATTCACTTATTAAGTTAATATTAAAGTTTTACTCTAAAGACTATGAAATATTTCATTCAAATGTTATTATAAGGAAATAGAATTAAATGTGTGTTCAATTATAATCTAGCTTTTACTTTTCATTTGTATCCACAACCTATATATTTATTAAGCTGCTTGAAAGACTATTAACTCCATGATTGCTTTTTCCTATAAATTTATTTTTAAAAAAAAAAAAAAAAAAAAAAAGCTCAAGGACATTTTTAAAAGCACAAGACAAATCTGTAAGCATAAAATATTTACAAAGCCAGCCCAGTAAAATATTTCTGAAAAGACATAGATATATATTTAAAACTTTTAGAAACAGTTACAGCCCATGTAGATCTGTGTAGTCCAGGTATAGAGTCCGTATTGTCCATAGCAGTAGTCAATATGAAAAGAGATTAAAGAAAATTTTGCTTACATGTTTCTTAATTCTTTTCTGTGCTTTTCTTTGTCTCTCCCCCACCCACCCACATTCCACAATTTATCTGGCCTTTTACTGGAAAACGAAAAGACTGGCAGTGGGTGGGAGCCAACATCTTCCTGCTACAATCCTCCTTCCCACAGTCACAGCTTAGGTAAAATGAGTAAACTAAAAAAATTGGGCTGCTATCATCTAATCACTGGAAACTGAATGAGTTTCATAATGAAGAAATTGCTTTTTCTTTCTCGCATGCTGATTTTCTTTTAGTCTTGCCAATTTACTTTTATGCATCTCTCATCAAGCTATTAAATGCCATAATAGATATTCTTTTAGTGTGTAACCATTGCTAACTTTGGAGAGGAAGAGAATCCCTCTTATCTAATTGATGCTGTAAAATACAGTAAACAGGATGATGAATTAAACTTTCTGTGAGAAAGATCTTTTTGAATAATGCATTAGGCTTTGTTTAAACCTTATAGATTTTCCTTGGTTTTTATGAACTTACTACATTTGACACAGCTTCCACATTTCCCCACCCCTTCTCCCCCTGTGAATGTCTTCTAATAAGGCATTTCATAAAATCTATGGTTTCTTTTTTTTAATCTTAAGTAGCTCTAGATGCAAGGCAAACACTTTGTTATTGTAGAAGCAGTATGTTTACATCCCCTGGGTGGGAACTGCTTACTATAGAACATTCTAAATATATGTGTATCTATATCAAAATCACCTAATTTTTAAAACTTTGGGCCTAACTTGTAAAACTTATTACTGTGAATCATATTTGCTGCTTTCTGGACCCCCTCTAGAGTTTTTCAGGTATATATGGTCAATTATGCACGCTAGGTTAATAAAATGGGTATTGAGGTTGGAGGGTGAGTCTCCTGTTGCACATGCATCTATGACAATACATATTGTTATTTATGAATTTTATGTCCGGTAGTGCATAGTGTACCTGTAGTCTTCGACTGTATTGACCTAACCATTGCTAGATAAATCTGTGCACGTGTCTGTTGCTACCTGAGCTGTTGAGTCATTGACGGATTTCTCTGTTCCTATCTATCTTGTTGTGAAGATGAGATACGCTCCCTTCACTGTACAGATACAAATTTTTATGAAGATCACAGAGGCATGTGTTTGAGCCAGGAATGAAAATCTTTCTCAGACAATTCCAAATCTTTCTCAACCACTTCCATGTAGGTATATGAACAATGTATGGTCTGATATATTGTAAGAATGTATGGTACCTATATGAACCATTGGAGGCTTCCTTCGTTTAAGTCGTACTAACTACTGCTTGGAAGAAGCCAGCCTACTGCCTGTCAAATGGGTATCAAGTTTGGGAAGGTTCATCCTACTTTCAAAGTGTTATTGCCTGCCTGTGAGAATGCAATTCTCTTTATCACTGTTCTAGTCCTTCTGGCTTTCTCCGTCAGAACGTTCTTCCTCTCTCTAACAGCAATAGCCTACATGACCTCTTTAGCTGTCCCTGAAAAAAGAGGAGAAAAAAGCCTCAATGACAGCCTTTGAACCTACTGTAACTGTTTACAGATATTTTAGACTTTTTATGTGGTCATATACAGAACTGTATATATAATGATCATCTACTCTGGTAGATACCAATCAAATAGTTACATGACTAAGCTAGCTTGCTCAAGTTCCTCAATATCTGGATATTTCTATGTGTTTTTACCAGTATTTTCATCACCAGGGCCACAATGAAAATAAGAATGTGGCAAATGAACAAATAAACACAAAACAGTTTAATGAGAAAACAAGAAATCAAATTCCTGGGTCATAAAATAGATGTAGTACTACATACATAATTGCACCAATTCCAGTAACATATTTCAGCGACCAGTAAAGAATTTGGGCACAGCGTGTTTCACAGAATTGTGTTAGGTCAGACTTCAAAGCTATTTGCATGAATAATTAAAAATTTACATCTTGTTTCATAAGCTTAGCATACCATTTGCTTACAGTTCAGCAGCATCAGTTGCAACACAGATCAAAAAATCCAAGTGCATAAGAAAAGTCTGTGTTTTGCAGTTGACATAAACAAAATTACAAACATCTGTCTCTGAAGGTAGTTGCCCATGGTGTTTTTATGTCCATGAAATAAACATGCACTTCTAAGACACAACAGATACTGGTGTCACATGTAAGAGTGACTCCTTCATTCCACTGATTACAAAGGCAGCCCTAAGGTGATTAGTTCAGCTATTGATGTCTTCTTGATTATTTGATCTTAACATCTATATGCTTCAAGCTGAATGATGGCTGATTGCCTTTAAGCAGAATGGCTCCTTAAAGGTGACAACTTAGTCCTTATTCGCTCCTGTAAAGAGCAAATTGTGTATCCTCTTTGCCAAAGCACTGCTTATTGTGCGAGATCTGCACACCATCTTAAAAATAGAATGGGAAACTGACTTGATTTTTTTAGTTAGTTTTGTATTCTTAGCATTTATTTACTTATATTTTAATTCCAATGATCTATGAACCCAAACTGCATTTAAGAAAGAAGATACATATTATGAGTATTTAGCTGGAGATCAGAAACTCAGTAAAGGAATGAGTAAGAAATGTAAACATGTGCATATATAAACACCAATGCATTCAATTCTGTCACAACACTGTATGTGAACATAGAAGATGCAGCCACTTCAGCTAGTTGTAGCCAAATCTGTTGCTGGTGCTGCAGTCAGCGCCCATGCTAGTCAAAGTCTAACTCAACCCTTGCAACCTCCTTCAGTCATATAAAGACACAGATGTATCCAGATGTAATTTAGAAACATAGAATCAAAGAATCATAGAATAGTTACGGTTGGAAAGAACCTTAAAGCCATGAAGTTCCAACCCCTGTGCCATGGGCAGGCATGCCTCACACTAAACTGTGTCACCCAGCACTCTATCCAACCTGGTCTTGAACACTGCCAGGGATGGAGCATTTACAACTTCCCTGGACAATCCATTCTAGTGCCTCACCACCCTTAAAGAACTTCTTCCTTATATCCAATCTAAACTTCCCATAAAGTTTCCTGATTCACACATGCAAATTTGAGTCATGGACTGATCATACAAACCCAGCCCTTGTGTTAGGATTTTCTGGTGTGCAGGTGTCATTAGGCACAGTTTTGAAAGTGGGCTCAGGCTGCAGAGCGTGGCTACTGCAGGCAGCATTGCATTGCAGGGGAGACACATTCTGCAAAGCCTCAATGGAGGCAATTCAAATGCCATCTTCCAAATGATGCTGAAATCTAATATAGACCTAACCTTACCTGCTTGTAGAAAGTTCTCAAGCAGGAGGTCCTCAAATGCTTTGTGGACCCTATACCACATGTTTCACAGGGAGAAACATAAGTACATGGGGACCATGACAGAAATTTTCAATCCTCTGGAACTAGACATGTGAGAAACTGGGAAAATTGTGTCTTGTCCTGTTCATGGAATGATAGAGTCATAGAATAGTTAGGGTTGGAAAGGACCTTAAGATCATCTAGTTCCAACCTCCCTGCCATGGGCAGGGAC
>JAOEHX010008229.1:0-46092 GCA_025448015.1 Bolborhynchus lineola
TTTCTGAAGCTTTTTTCCCCCAATTAAGCAGCTATCTTTACTTTTTAGCCTGGAGACATGAATAGCTTAATTCCAGTAAAATGGGTATATCTTAGATTCCTCCACTGGCTACCATATTGACTATTCACAATTTTGGACAAATTTTTTTTAAAACTTCAAGCAGTCTGTCAACCCATCCTAACTGCATATTAATAGATGATTTTTAAACATTAAAAACAAAAAAATAAATATTTAAGTTTACTTTGAGAGTTTAAGCATATTAGAAACCAAAATGCAAATAAGTCCACAACTGCATAATGTCAATAAAACATCCCCTCTATGTTTTTGGGAAAGCAAAACCAGTTGCCACTTAATCAGAAACATCACTAAAATCTTTATAAACAAATATGTTTCACAGGTTGAAAAGGAATTATTCAGCTTCCTGATTCCTAAGGATCTATATGTACCTATATATATTGCTTATTTAACCTCAGCAGGAAGCCTGAGTGAATAATAGTCTTCTACCACCACCTCGGGCAGAATTACATGGCACTGCCAGGCTACACCTCGACTTACAATAAGCCACACCTTAAGGCTGAAAAGATTGTGTTGTAACAAACTGACAAAAAGCAGGGGAGGAGGGTGAGAAGTGAATATAATTCAAGTTAAGAACCAGCTACCTGAAGCAGGAAGTCATTTAAAGTTATGACTACATTCAGAAAGTTGCAGGTACTCGAAAAGACAGTAGTAATCAGGCACCCAACAGAAAAGGTGGCAAACAGTGACTTAAAAATGAAGCACTGGATGAGCTATATTCTCAAGATGACTGCTATTATACAGCATTGATTCCAACGCCCTCGGCTTTCACTTCTAGCCATTGGCCCTTTTGTGTCTTCCTCCCAGACCAAATGGCCCTTTAATAACAATTATTTTCTTCCATGAAGGCACCCGCTAAGTTAAAAGGTCACTCTCCAAGTATCAGTAGATACCATTTCCAATCCCTGAGTAATTTCTACAGGTTTTCTTTGTGTCTATTTTCTTCCTTTTTTCATGTAAATCTCCAAATTACAAAAAGCTGTTCAGATCTGACCTTTCCTCCCCTTTCTTATTCATTATTCCTACTTTGAGAATTCAGAGCCAAGAGCAGTTTATAATGTTTTTTTTTTTTTTTTTTTTCCCCGCGAAAGTACTCCATTTCTTCATAAAGAATCTTTAGGAGAAGGCAATTCTGAGCAGTAATTTTCAGATTTGCAGAACAAGAACACCTTAAAAAGCATCTCTAAATCAGTTTAATTAATATATTTTCTCCTCAACAGAGGTGAAATCACTCTAAAATAATGCCTTGTTAATGACTAATCACTGATATGAATGGTCATCTGGTTAAAGCCACATCACCTGGAAAAACAGGGGAGTTAAAAAGCACAATACCACTTCATGATTTTGTTGCAAAAATATTTAGGAATATGAGAGGAAAAGTGAGAAATTTATCAGGTCTTTGTGGGCAAGATTTTGGTAGCCAGGGTGGCCAATCTGGAAGTAGGTGAGGAGCCGCCCTGTGTAGGTCACAGCCAGCTTCAACAGACCCACTACAGGAGACAGCTAAGCCTATCAGCCAATCTGGTGGCACCTCTGGGGAAGCATATTTAAGAAGGGCAAAGGGCTGCACAGCGATGTGAGGAGGGAGGGAAAGTGTAGGAAACAGCCCTGCAGGCACCAAAGTCAGGCAGGAGGGGAGAGCACCAGAGCTGAGATTCCCCTGCAGCCCATGGAGGAGACCATGCTAGAGCAGACATCCACACTGTAGCCTGTGGAGGATCCCACAGTGGAGCAGATGGATATGCCCTGAGGGAAACACAACCCATGGAGGACCCATACTGCGGCAGGTTTATCTTGAAGAACTGCAGCCTGTGGAGGACCCATGCTGGAGCAAGGAAAAGTTTGAGAAGGAAGGAACTATCAGAGACTGACCAAACCCCCCCTGCTCCATGACCTCTGTGCCACTGGTAGCAGGGAAGAGGTAGAAGAGTTGGGAAAGAAGGATTGAAGTGGAGCCTTCAACTTCAAGGGGAGTAGGAGGAAGGTGTTCTAGGTTTTGTCTTTGTTTCTGACCATTCAACTCTATTTTAACTGGCAATAAATTAATTTTCTCCAAGTTGAGTCTGTTTCCTCTGTGACAGTAATTGATTACTTGATCTCCATGCCTTTACCTTGACTTACAAGCTTTTTCACCTTATTATCTCTTCCAGTCCTGTTGAGGAGGAGGAGGAGTGAAAGAGTGCTGGGTGGGCACCTAGCAGCCAGGCACAGTGAAGAACTAAGGCACCAAGGAACTATGAAGTAACAAATTACAAGATCCTGGTTTGCATTTAGGAGCAGTTTTGGGAAGACTTCAGTAATCTCCCCTCAAAACTGCACGAGTAGAAGATAACTGGCACCTACAATTGCTGTTGTTGGTTACAACAGACAAGTAAGTACCAGATTAAAAGTAAAACTGCTAGCAAAACAGTAGTCTGCAAATTTACCTCCACAAGAAATAGAAAATTGTTATCTACTAGGTGTAAGAAAGCAAACTGGTTGGACTTTGTACACTAACCAGTGATAATTTTAGGTAAAACTTACCGATTTCTAATAAAAACTTACTCCTTCAATGACTTAGGCACTTCTGAAAAAAATCTTTTCTTTTTTCTAGTTAATAAAAATGGGAAAATCTTCCATGCATGTCCGCATTCTAAAGATGCTACTGTCACTGCTTTTAGATGGCAGCATGTGCTGGTTGTCTTCACTGAAATACTGCAGCCCTTTTGTGATCACAAAGGTTCAGAGAGATCACAGATAAAAATGACAATTCCATAAAACATAGATAAAATGCACATATATGCAAAGGACACAAAACCAAGAACAAAGTTATTAGAGCATAAATGTCCTCATTTAAAGTTAAAGAATAATTATTCCCTACACAGTCCTCAAATAGTATCAGAAGCCTAAATTAACTAATGAACTTCCTACCCCTGGCTTCCTTTAATGAGAGGTGCTCTGAAAAATAATTTCTATTTCAGTTTTCCTTGATCAGGAAGATATAAGTCACAACTAACATTTGATTAATAAGACGTTTCTCACAGAACACTTTGTTTTAATCAGTTAAGACTGACATTACCTTTGCATTCTTTGAGAATGGAGTTAAAGTCAGTGAGCAAACATATACCACTTAACAGTACAGAATTAGAATAGCTGAGACTGGAAGGGAGATGACTGGAGCTCATCTGGTCCACACAGTGCTCAAGCAGCACTACTACAGCCAGTTGCTGAGAACCACCAGACAACTTTTGGATGTCTGTCTCCAAGGATGGAGATTCCACAACCGCCTGGGCAACCTGTGTCAGTGCTCTCTCACTCTCACAGTAAAAAAGTTGTTTCCTGATGTTCAGAGGGACACTCACATTTGTGCCCATTCTTGTATCCAGAAGCACATTCTTGTATCATGAATCACAAAGCCTTGTTAAAACAGTTACATTTGGGTAAAGGCATAAGTAATTTATAGGTTAAGAAATTAGTGACAAAGGTAAAAGGTTTTTCAAAGTTATGCTTCTTAAAATTATACATGGTTTGGGGGGGGGAGTTATCTATCAAAGCCAGCGTAGAAATGACCCCAAAAAATCCCATAACTCCATGCACTCACAACACATCAATGGAAGGAAACAGCTCACTACAAAATGTTGTTGCACTTCAGTAAATTTGAGTTCTCTTTTCAGAGGTCATCCTTCCTATGGTATATAGGACAACGTTTCAGGAGCTACAGTTCTCTTAGTACATCTCTCAGTACATAATCATCACATCATTTACTGCCATCCTTCTGCTTGCTCACTCACACAAAGCTTTGAAAAATCCCAGAAGAGTATTTTTTTTCCCTTGTACTATACCCTTCCTCCTTTCTTAAACAGATCCACCACTCATGCTGACATTGCGGTTTGGAGGACACTAAGTTATAAGGTTGGAATAGGAACTGAAAGACTTCTCCAGCAATGGTCTAATTAAAAGATACTAAGAACCCTTCTTGGTAGAGAAGCTGCTGAGTCCTCACCAAAATGAGGTATATTCAGCATCAAATCAAGGCACAGGTCACTGCAATACATGAACTTGTTTAACAGGAAGAAACAACTAGATGTCTTGAGGCTCATTCCAGCCCCAACATCTATACTTTAATGAAATAGGATTGGACACACCAGAAAAAAAAAAAAGTGGTATTTAGAAATTCTGGTCCTTGGCAAAGATCAGTGTCATGGTTTAAACCCAGTTGGCAAATCAGCCACGCAGCCCTCGCTTGCTCCCCCTCCATCTTCTTCCCTGGCTCCCAGAGCGATGGGGAGGAGAATCAAAAGAATGTAACTCCCATGGGATGAGATAAGAACAGTCCAGTAACTAAGGTATAACATAAACTACTGCTGCTACCACCAATAATAATGACAAAGGAAGTAACAAGGGAAGAGAATACAATCCCTCACCACCCACCGACACCCAGCCCAACTTGAGCAACAATCTAACCATTCCAGGTAACTGCCCCCAGTTCATATAGTGGGCATGACGTGCTATGGTATGGAATACCTCTTTGGTTAGTTTAGGTCAGGTGTCCTGTCTCTGCTTCTTCCCAGCTTCCCCTCCTCCCTGGCAGAGCATGAGGCTCAGAAAGTCCTTGGTCAGATGAAACATTCTAAGCAGCAACTAAAAACATCGGTGTTATCAGCACTGTTCCCAGGCTGAAAGTCAAAAACACAGCACTGCACCAGCTACTGTGAAAAATGACTGCTACTGCTGAACTCAGGACAATAAGCATCTCCAAGAACTTTATGAATTTGGTAATACAAATGGGATGACATTAAATCAAGTGCATGATCCTTTCAATTTATACATAGACTGCAATCTTACCAACTGGAAGTGACACAGAGAAAGCCAGGTTTACTGTTATTCAGAGCTCGGAAAAACAAGAGATAATACCAAATGGATGAAACAAGGTCCTTCAAGAGACACAGAGGATCTAGCTTTAGAAAACATAAAACCCCAAACAAACATGCTTTTTATGCCAGGTTTTGTTTTGCTTAATCCAGAATGGTTTCTGATCCCATTCACACCCCTCCACCCAATTACATAAACGTAACAGACTAACACATCACAGAAGCGGGACATGAGCACTCAGGTGCTAATTTACTATAAATCAGAGATGGGAATTAGAGAATGCTTCAAAGTGATTTTCAACATGCTAAAAGAACCTGGGGGGACTTGAGTTCAAAGGGGAAGAGAAAATCCTAATCCATTCTAATATGGAACTTGTTCCATAGCAAGTTCCCTCTAGTATTAATATAAAAAGACAATAACTAGCTATTTGCAGTGCATCAAGTAAAATACCTTATTCTTTTTAAAACAAGGAGCTAAAGCCAAAAGTAGTAAAGCATCTGTCTCTAGCAATACACTCCTGAAAAAGACCACCGCTCTAAAAGTAATGTTTTTGCATTTCAGGTTCTACCAGGCTTTGACTGTAAATATGAAGCTTTTTTAACCTATAGCTCTTAGTATAAACAAACACATGCATGAATGTTTCAATGTGCCTACCTACATTATGACAAAACAGTCTGAATATTCCTCCTATGAAGTAGATTTCAAACACATAAAAAAATAAATTGTCAGATTTTTATCTGTCTTTGAAACAAAACTGTTCTGTTATATTTACACAAAACCCAGCAAACCATAGGGCGAATGAGATTACTTCTTGCTGCATTTTCAAATTCAAATCTACTTTTTCATCACACAAGCTAGAGAAAAAAAGTCACAATTAAATAGTTCATAAATATAACACTAAGATTATTATTTAAGTCAATGTAATTGAACAGAAATTAAAATGCAGTTAATTGCATATTACAACTTAAATGGTAGGACGTAGCAGAAAGTGTTAACTCATTTATTTTTTAATTGTTAGCTGCTTCAAGGCAATTGTTTTAATGCAGAAAAAAGTGAGAAGCTCTACAGCAAATTTGATTGTAGGATCAAATAAACTATAGGTTGAATAGGTAATTACGTTTGACCTATGATAGGTTAATGTGGGGACAAATTCCCAAAGAAAGTAAGTGGTTTCCATTTAATTCTCTCTCTCTCAAAAAAGAAAGAAAAGCCCTATTTGGATCTTTAAATGCAGTTGGAAAGGTATTTCCATTTGACAGAGAACATGAAATTGCTTATCTTCTAGAGTACACAGGTCAACGAATTCTTCTAGAAAAGGATTTTGTAACTTTCCTAAACTTCAGTAACTGCACAGGGCAGTAAGTCCTCAACAGATTGCAGGTGGCAACTTTTTTTATAATTACTTGATAAATTAAAAATCTTTGGCCATGCTGTTAAATTCATTAGAGAAGATGAGCCCAAAGGCATGCAGATACATTAACACATATGATTAGTCATTATTAGCAAGCAGGGGGTTTCCTTGCAAAGTTATTATTGGTCTCATGAAATACTAAGCAGACTAAGCAAGTGTCAAATATTTAACAGCACAGGGCTGAATACTCTAATCTGCTTCAGTATAACATGGCATATTATGGATATTTTGAAAACATTAACATATGGTATTAAAAAACATTCAATACACTGAACCAACCTCAGTGTTACAGTCTTTCATAAGGAACAAGATTATCACTACATAGCCCATCCTGCTGACTGACTGCTCACAGTGCTGTCCTTTGTCCAGTTTTAATGCCTTGCTTCCCAGCATACTTTATCATGAAATAGGTATCTTATCCCAAAAACTTTGGTATCTTTTTTCCTCCCTTCCACTGGCAAACTATTTCTCCTACCTTCATTCACCTTGAACAGCTTACCCAAAATCAGAGTTTTTTTTTTTGTCCCTTTCCTCCCTTTAACTGACTCCATCAGAAGCATTTCAACACCACAGTTAATGTCTAAATAAATTCTTCCTTACACATCAAATATAACCAAGTTCTTTCATTCACAATGCTATCTTGCTCTGCCAGTAACCAGGTACTCCCTAAAACAGACTGGATATTCTGACCTCTTTATTTTTAATTCAACTGCAGGACGTACTCTGCACCCCCAAAGTGCACAAACATACTGCACAATTAAAAAGCAAATATCTCTATCAATGTTATTCAAATATTTCTTCTATACAAATTTTCAGTTCTGTTTTTCAGCAATCTAAGTTGCCACGTACCAACATGAGACATGAGGGGAATCTGAGTTTTCATGAGTTCACAGAACACAGATCTGTGATGGCAACCTCAAACAACTGCACTGCCAAAAGTAACCCAGATTTCAAAATTGTTTATTATCATGAAATCGTATGCATGTAATTGAAAATAAGGGCAACACTACTTCAACTGTTTAACATATAAAAAGTGAATTTATCTATTAAATTCCTAAGTACAACCAACAAGTCTAGGTTAATTAAAAATTAAAGTTAGCCTTCACTTTTCTCATATGCACAGCTCTTTCTTCCCATAATTTGTGGCCATTGGAAAATGTACCATTTATGTCAGCCTCATTCTTCCTGTTCTCACTCTCATTACTGAGCAAATCTTCCAAACAAGGACAATAATGAAAAAGCTGAAGGCAGTGAAATATTGCTGATACTGGTAGATACCCAGTTGAGAACAGTATGGTTAAACCCCTTTGTCCTGGGCTCAGCTGTAACAGTTATTTTTTAGTCCTTCCTAGTAGCTGGCTCAGTGCTGTGTTTCAGCTTTAGTATGAGCACAATGATGGTAACACACCAATGTTTTAGTTGCTGCTAAGTAGCGCTTACACTGATCAAGGACTTTTCAAGTCTCTTGTGTTCTACCACCGAGAAGAAGCATGGGAAGCTAGAAGAAGCAGAGACAGAACACCTGATGCAAACTAGCCAAAGGGTTATTCCATACCACAGCACATCACACCCAGTATATAAACTGGGGGGAGTTACCCACAAGGCCCAGATCGCTGCTCGGGTCAGTCTGGGTATTGGTTAGCAGGTGGTAAACAATTGTATTGTGCATCATTTCTGTTCATTTTTGTTTTTCCTTTCCCCTTTCGGTTTTATATTCTCTTCCCTTGTTATGTCCCTTAAAATTATTATTAATAGAAGTAGTTTTACGTTATACTTCAGTTATTGGACTCTTCTTATCTCAGCCCATTGGTTTACATTCCTCTGATTCTACTCACCATCCCACCTGGAAAGAGGGGATAAAAGGGAAGGTTAGCAAAAGGCTGCGCAGAGCTGAGTTAATGGCTGGTTTTAAACCACCACCACCACAACCTTCCACATACACTAGAAGTTACTAACTTACTACCTAGATTCTCTGTTGACATTATTTTCTTTATAGAGCTGTTTCAGTCTGGATTTCCAATGTGAATTACAAGCATCATCTAGCAACCAGTAAAACTGAAATATTGTTCTCTGTGTTGGGGAGTGTGTGTGTTTTAACAAAGCAACAAATCCAGGCACTCAGTTTATCTCATTATTAGATCGAGAACACCACTAGGAGAATTCTGGATGGCTAGGATGCTGATGTTCCCGAAAGAGGTCTATGTAAAAAAACTGATGCTATACAACACATCCAACCTGCTACGTGTTCATAAGTAAATGCATGCTGTAGATGAATGCTTACTTTTGAAAGTCCAATGGCTGCAACAAAACACAGATTCTGCATAGTACTCAATTGCAAATGATGCAATTCATCTCCTTTACAACTTGCACCTCAAGGACAGTCACTGTGTTTTAAGATAATCTGCTTTTTGGGAAGTGTCATCACCAATATGACAAACAAGCCTCAACTGCTATGTGCCATTTCTCATATTGTCCCATCATTAGGAGTGCTCTCCTCTTTTCCAGGTTTGGGTAATTAATACATTATCCAGTAGCTTTTTATGAAGAATGGTTCAGGCCAAACAAGTACACTTTGAATTGGATGCAAATTAACTTCAAATATGGACACAACTCCTATTCATTTAAACAGAATGCAATCGTATGCTTAAGTGTGCTGAACTGAGGGTTTGAAGACTTTGTCTTTTCAAGACTGCTTCCTCACTGACAAAAACCATACAGAAAATGGTTAAAAACTAGATTTAAATTCCCTGAAAATTCCTACGTGGCAAAATGCTTATGTCAGGAGTATTAAATCATTCCTTGGCAAGGCAGGATTACATATTCATCTTCACTGGGAAAACAAAAGCCAAACATTTCTCACACTGCTCAGTTTATTTTTAGTTACTAGTGTTTACCCTAGATTATAATTTCTGGGCAATATCTATAAATAAATTTGGCCAAACCCCAAATTTCAGCACAGTCATGGCTTCAGGAAGAAAGGGAAAGCCGCAGCACTGTGCATTGTGAAAGGTAAGATGCTGAATTTAATCAGCTTTTAATTGGTTTGTCTGGAAAAAATAATATAAAAACATCAATATGTATTCACATTTACAAATTAAAGTAGATTTAGTTGAAGTTGACTTAATTCTCCAATTTGAAGATAGCTAAACTCATACCACGAAAAGTAAGTAACTATTTTGTAACAGTCCACATTTTTCAAATTCATGTTAGAAAGCTGAAAAGAGTAGCAGCGAACTGCACTAGAGAAGTTGGGGCCATAAACTGAAAATTCTTTCTGATCCCCAAGTTGTGGATCCTGTAAAAAACCCTTTTCAGGGATATTTATCATCCTTGTCTCTCATTCATTGGCAAAATTACGAGGATACACTATGTTAACACTGGACTGCTATCTCCCTTCTGTCAGATGGGCAGGAGCAAGCAGGGCAAGGTCACAGCGATTAACCAGCTCTCCCATCTTCCTCCAGCTTTTACCCCTTATATGTGCAACTACAATCTCTTCCTTCTGTTTTTCTACTCTTCCTTTAGTAGTTCAGACAGGAGTGACTTTATTTTGGGAGGTGACAGGGAGGGAACACTGCCAAGGAAAATCATGATTTCCATCACAACTTGACCCCAAGTGCACTAAATTGGAGCAGTCCCATCGGATGTGTTTTCTACCTCTCTCCCAGGCTAAAAGGAAGACAAAACCAATGCAATGAAGACTAGTATTTACAAAGGCACTGCACATCTTGCAAATTTATGTAAAATGGATATCAGCTTCAGGACAGAAGAGACACTCCCAATGACAAGAGTCAGATTTTCAGTGGTTGACTGGGAAAGATCAAGCTCCTGTTTCTTCTCACAGGTACGAGGTTTCTCTTACTGTCATTACCATTTCTTTCTGTGATAGACAACTATGTAAATCTCAGAACTGAAACACGAGTCAAGACCTGAGGTAAATGAGTCCAACATGAGTTATAAAAGGTATATAGAAGCAATGTAGACCCGGTTTGGCTAAACAGAGGTTACAGTGCTGCCTGATGCAGAAACAGAGCTACATTTAAAAAACCCTGTGTGTTTGTCCATGCAGATTAATACTTCAAAAAGTTAACATAAGCTCTTGAGTAGTTTTTCAACTGACAGACTCAAACCACTGAGGACTACATACAGAAAACACACAGGTAAAAAGAGTCAGAACAATTACAGTAGCAAGTCACATCAATCACTTCTTTTGGAATACAAGTTTAGTTGAAAAACTACTGAAAGCTAGAATTTGACAACACAGCACCTATAGCATGGTGTTGAAAACAGTGTATTATTATTATTATTGCCTACACAAGACAAGAACCTATGCTACTATATTAACTGGACAAAGTTTAAAACCTCAATCAAGATCAGGAAGTATCAGGCAAATATTAATTGTATTGCCTTAATTCAATACATATGCATGGCTGATTTATTTTTTAACTAATCTATAAGAGTTCATACAACATATTGTTACTGTCTTCACAGATCATCCTTAGGGAAAGATGTATTAGGCTGTTTCCTTTGCAATCTAGACTGAAATTTTGTTGTGCTGTGAAACATACTGCTTCCAAAAAATTTTTCTCTGGCTGCCATATCAAATAATTTCTCTATATTATTTAGATGCTTCAAAATACTCTCCTTAAAGGCTCATAAAATTACTTTCCTGCTTGCATAGACTAGAAAACCTTTCCACCCAAACTAGTTGTAGCCAGCCAGAACATGATACATTCAAGAGCAGAATATTATTACATTCCATATTCTATGAACACACCATTACTTTCTACAAATAAAAGAATAAAGAAATAAAAAGTTTCCTGCACTTTGTTAACCTATCCAATGTAACTAATAAGTTGAAGAGAGAAAGGCAGAAAAGAAAATACAGAAATTCCACATCCCTACATAGCAGTTGTTCAGTTAGTGTTTATTCACAGCCTTGAAATATCCCTGACCTATTTTAGGCAAAACTCCATAATGCTTACTACTTCTGGCATTTGTCCCAGTCACAACAACTATTTTCTCTGAATCCAACACTATGAGAAATTATTTTAATTTGTATTTACAAGTACAATTTGTTCTTTGATGTGTATTTGCCATAACACTGAGAACACCAAGTTGAGATGCTAATCGAAGAATATACCACCATCACCCTATAACTTTATTCTTCCTTAAGAAA
This sequence comes from Bolborhynchus lineola, assembly GCA_025448015.1. Classification (NCBI taxonomy): domain Eukaryota; kingdom Metazoa; phylum Chordata; class Aves; order Psittaciformes; family Psittacidae; genus Bolborhynchus; species Bolborhynchus lineola. The sequence continues at coordinate 11,517 of JAOEHX010008229.1, forward strand.
AGCTAAGCATTAAAAGCACTGCATGTTTAATACTGCAGATGAAATTAATTTCTGACTCTAATGAATTGATATTCACAGCTCAAAAGCAGAGGTCTTACTCTAGATCTAAAGATGTGGGTCATCCTCTCCAAGGAAAACTCAATAATTAAAAATATTTTTTTTTCTAAATCACATTTATTCTCTCCTGAAAGCTATTCAAGTCCAAAGTAAAGTCCATAGAGGCTTAAATATTTAAGACACAAACCTGAAAAGAAGGTTATTGTCTTCATTTAAGGAAAGAAGACTCAAAGAGTACATAAATCTACTGTTTCTAAACAAAATAAAAAAATATACCAGTTGAATAGAAATATAGTAAATACCCTAAACCTGCTAGTAATAGACTGCTCTAGTTCAACAGTCACATAAAGAGACAAAAAGATTAGCCATAAAACAAACAAAAACATTGCCTGTTTGGTATGATACTTGAAAAATCCAAGGTTTTTCTAGTTTTCTTTTGTTCATTAGACTGACTTGGTAGGTAGCCAAAAAAAGAGAAGGAAAAATAGAATCACTCGTATGTACGTATGTATGTATGGGACAAAAATTACACAAACAGCTTAGAATAACCAAGGTGCCTGTTTAATGTTTCAGCCCTGTTCCCTGCTTCCCACACTGTCCAAACTGGTATCATCAATATTTTATCAATACCATTCTGCTACGCAGAAAAAAAAATGCATTGTTGTGTACCTGTTCACCAACCTCAGGCAGGAGCCCCAGTATATTATACAGATAAGCTTAAGCATTTAAAAAGTATGTGCATAGGACAAAAGTAGCTTTTTGATTAACACTAATAACCCTAATGTAAGTTTGATAGCTGTAAGAGTTACCTGTAAGACATGAACTGTATAGTTATTTTAAAATGCAAAATCCAATATTATATTCAGGCTGAGTCCACAACATCTGCAGCGACACAAAGCATAATAATCCAGAGGAAAGCCTGGACTCTTCTGCCTTAACACTTTCAGTATCAGTCTAATGCAGATTTTTGGGTGTTTTTTATTCAATGATGTATCTTTTCAATGACACTACATTGCTTAAAAGTTTGGTAACAGAATACCAAGACTTTCACCTCAGGGTCACTAAATTCAATATGGCCCAGATCCATCGTGACTCAAAGTCATCACCATTTGATGAGAGTTTGGAGCTCAGGTTAAAATGTATTATAAGCTTAGACTAGCTTCTAGTGAATAGCTTCATAACTGACACTAACAAGTATGGTTGCTGGCAGTCTCAATATAGAGCCTTAAATTCAGTGGGCACAAGGAGTTATTTACTTTTTGGACCTACAGCAATCCCTCTGGTTTGGGGCCAAAGTGCGCTAGCAGGACACCCATGAGGAACCCCCAACTGCTAGCTGCCCACTTGTACCCATCCCAGGCATAAAAGTGTGTTAGAATCCTAACACTTTTCAGATACTATATTTATTTTCTTTTTCTAAGCAGTGAAACAAGTTTATTTCAAAACTACATGACCTTGGGTAGCACACTAAAACAGAATAACCCTTCCCCTCAAAAACCAATTTATTAAAACATTTGGTTTACACAAAACCTTAATCCTGCTAAGATATAAACTGCTTGCTTAAGGAATTAGCATTTTTTAAAAGCCTGGAAACTGTATTCAGGTAATCCATCCTATGACATCTGATTAAGAACAAGCACCATCTTATTTGCTACTAAAGAAAAAGCATACTCAGATTTCAAAGCAACACAGATGTGGGAAGATTCAAGGCAAGAGAGAGCAGGTGGCAGGCTAGTTGGCAATTATGAAATGTGCAAGATTTTAAAATGGCTAAGATTTAAATGTCAAAATGATACTTTTTAAACTAACAAAACAATAATTTAGCATTTGTACAGCATTTTGCCTTTTAGTGTTATAAAGCAGCGACCTCCTTCGTACATTTAAAGTTACTTCATACTGTTCCCCACCCAGCTTTCAAATAAAACCTTCATGATTAAAAAGCTCACTCAGTTATCAGTAGCCTATCTATGAAACACAGTGCTTTGATGGCCTAGCCTGAGAAAAACAAAACCACAAACTGCATTTTAACCAGGAGAGAGTTCAGTTCAAGATGATCCCAGCTGACAGTTCAACAACTGGAAAAGATGGTAACTACTGTGTTTCCAGCACCAACCAAACTGTGTAAAAACAATGCTTACGCATACTTTTGTTCCACGATATTTTTAATAATCATCATTTAAGGCTAAAAAGTGAAGTCTAGCAGATGCAGGGGTTCCACATTATCTAAGCTTCCCAAGCTCTGGGCACAAAAATAGTTTTTACTGCCCCTGCTTTAGTAAAATGAAGCCAGGTGCTCCCACAGTATCAAAACCCCCCAAATGCCAAGAAGTGCTGCAGGATAACACAAAAAACAAAAATAATGAGAAACATCATTTTCAATCCATACATCTGGGCCAGCTGGAAGGGATCAGGCACTGTCTTTCTCCACCTTTATCTTCCCTCTACAGACCAAATATCAAAAGGTCAAAAGTATTTACCTCTCATTGAGGTAGAACTTGGAACTCTGTCTTCAAGAAACGAATGAGTCAAATAACGATATGGAACGAAGAGATTCCAGTGAGAGAAAATGAGGAATCTATAAACCAAAAGGAATTATAATTCTGGTCCCACTGAAGACAACAATAAATCTCCCATTGATTTCTCAAGGGCCAAGATTTTCATGCAACAGCATCATTATTCACACAAACAATGAACTCTCATGAAAACAATGTGTGTTACAAATCATGTAAAATCAAATCAGAACAAACAATTCAAGAGAAATCCTCCTGGGAGAGAAGTTACTTAGCAATGATTCATCAATAGAATGATTCCAGAAACTGTGCATATGTATATTCTTGCATGAGTATTTGCAGAAAGGACAGAACAAGATCAGTTTTAACAAAACATGACCTCTAATAAGTTTCTCTTTTTTAATTCCAGCTCCAAGTGGTATGTGGCACAATGGGGACGTAAAGGGTTAATGTAATGCAATACTGGCTTAACAACATATGCAAGGCACAAAATAATGTGAACTATTAGGAAGTCCATTGCCATATTCCCTCTACATTTCCCCTAACTTCTAACAAGCACACACATTCCAGTAAACTCTTGGTGACAGCTAAAGGAAAAAAAAACCTAAATCAGAAACTCAAACTAAGTAAATTAAGCTGCTTATTTCCTCTTACCAACCTGAAAGAGTATCTGATCTGGGAGTACAAACATTCAGTAGCAAAACAAAAACAATTTTACGAATACACTTTCTCAGTACTTGCTTTGAAGAGCTTTGTTACCAGCATAAGAATGAGCTTTTAGTAATTCCTCTCAGTTTCATAGTCATACGTGGTTTGCATTAATAGTATAAACAGCACCATATGAATATGCAATTTAGTGGTAGGTAAGTATATGATCTATACTGAAAAAAGAGTCTCGTCACTTTATTTATAGGCTCTCAAGTGCAATTCAGTCTGCTCACACTATTTTCAACAGATGAAGAATACGATAGATGGTGGAAGAAAGTCTTCATAAATGGTCCAGGTAACATGTTCTAGTTTTGTGCATCCCCAGTCTGAATTTAAACATCCTGGCTGCAAACTAAACTTGATATTACTTTCTCTCTGAATTTATGAAAGATGGGAAGTAATGATAAATGATTTTAATTTTACCTAAAAAAGCCGGGAACAGATTGGAATAATGATCCACCCAGTTTTTACCCAACGACTTTCCCTTTTTTGGTCTAGAACTCCACCTACTTAACCTTTCCTCATAAATATTATTCTCTGAATTTATTTTTACTGCTGATCTAGTCTTTCTGTTAATTTTTCTTTCTGAAAAGTACATCAAAATTACACAAAATGTCCCAAAGGTGAATGGATCACTGCTGCAAAGAAATGCAGAAAAATTACTTCCCAGTTCTGTAACAATGAATATTATCTAACTATCTTCCAATAGCTTACTTTCTTTCAATAGTAATTCTAAGTAAAGAGTAACAACATGACAAGACAAGCTCCTTAAGGACATAAACTTCAGGTGTTTCCAGACTAAGACAGAGGAGTAACTTTACAATGCTATAAGCACGCTTTAGGCCAGCTACGTAACCTTATGAAAACAATCCTCTATCTACATTCCTCGGTAGATCATTTTACCTTGCCTAAGAAGGAAGCCATTTTCTTCTCTATAGCCTATTCCTTATCTACTTCAATGCTTAAACCCTATGCAAACAGTAATCAATAGTACACTAATAGCTTCCATATTATATTCAGACACCAGACAGAAAAAAAAATCCAAGTGTTTCTAAGCAACTATCAATAAAAATTAGTAGACCAATCCAGAACACACACTAGTATGCCTAACTGCATTTTATACTCTTTTCCTGGCACTTTTACATTGCTGCTATTTCGTTTTGAATTGACAGTCACTTAGTAGGGAAACAGTTGCATGTATTTTTATTTTCCTTCTTTAAAAAAGACAATGTCTGGTCTTCAGTAAGAATGATACTTAAAATGAATTCTGGGGTAAGGACTAGCCTACAGACTCTTCTGAATATAAAACTAAAACTTCACCTCACCATTAGAGATGGCAATTCTCATATCCAAGCAATTTTAATTAACCTTTACTTTAGGATCACCTTCAATAAACACTGAAGCAAATTATTTGTTCTATTCCAAAGCTAACCTCAGGTCATGCCTAATCTTAATTCCAGCCTTTCTGCCCAATTCTTCTTGATCTATTTCTTTACATCAACATTTATCATTTTCTTCTATTCAGTTACAATATCCAACAGCTTAACTTCCGTCAAGTTGCACTTTATTCCTACACCTCCTGACTTACCAGACATATCTTTCTAGGCTACCTAAGTCATATTTACCTCCAAACCCACCAATTTTAAATTAATCAAATCCTTGACAGAAACACAAATATCTTTTTTTTTTATAAATACAGAATTCCAGTTATTGTCAACAACTAGAAGATTTTATGAAGAAAATCGTCATGTTATCTTTCTGCAATGCCAAAGCCACACTCCTGGCTCTACAAATAAAACATAGAGCTTTTATATAAACTTAATGAAACAAAGGTGAGGTAGACACTTCTGAATGCCGTAATCTTCTCTATATTAGTAAATCTACTTTGCAGAGCTACTGAGTCCTAGATTAATATCTGTCAGAAAAATGTTCAGACTCCTGTTGAAGCTAGAACAATAAAAATCTGATTTTTTCTTTTCTACAGCTTTGATACATCTAAATTCATAACCTTAGACTTCCAGAGTCTTTCTTCCAAGGAGGACAAATGTACTCCTCCAAACTGGAAGAAACGTTAATAAATAGCTTACAGTCCTGTAGCCCATGAGCTGTTAAATCAGCTTTCAAAAAAACCCCAAACCAACTAAAAAACCACAAAAAAAACCAACCAAAAAAACCCCAAACCACCCCCTTAAAAAACCCTTGAAAATAAATATAAATAATCCCAGAGTCTGACTTTAACTTAACAACTGATCATTATGTAACTTTTTATCAAACTGGGCACTCTGCATGGGTACAGCACTTCCAGAACAGTAGTCCATGGATTGTAGGCACCTCCTAAAGAACAAGATGTCCATAGTGCAAAGCAGTGCATGAACAATATTAAATGAACAGTAATCATCTACACTCAGGGTACCAACATCAGGAACAGCAATTCCACTTTATCAAGCTACTTGATCTTATCACTCAGCAAATGACTCTCAAGCCTGGTTGGCTGCACAGAGCCCACATCCCTGAGCTATTTTGAAAAAAAATTAATAAAAAAAGGTACCAAGGTTTCTCATGAATGAAGCATAGCAATCCCAAGAAAAAGTCTGATGGCAAAATGATTTATGAAAGAGTAACTTTCCTAAGACAAGCGGAACCAAGAGGTGAATGTTACACAACACTTTACTGCACACCCATGCAAGAAGCAGAAGAAGGAGGTAGAACAGGGATGCTGTCCCAGTTCATATCTATGTGTACTGAAGGAAAATACATCTTTCTAAACAAGAAAATGTGTCAAATGACAGTTGGGAACAATTCACTTGTGGTACAACTATTTTCCCAGTGAGCTTATTACAAATCATATGACACAGACATTCTCATATTGACATACAAATGGCTCCTACAAGCTGCTACAGCTGGTAACATATATTTTCCATTTCTATGTGCAGTTTATGAATGTGTTTCTCTCCACTACTGTATTAAATGTCGATGTTGCACTGTGGTAACATATTAGCTGTCAAGCAAAGGAAGCATGCCTCATCACAGTTTGTTCAGGTCAAACACTTTACTCAGACAGTACACCTGCAAATTGCCTGCTTGTCCCTAAAATGTTAACCCCATTTGCAACAGAATATAATTCAAAAAATAAACTCATCAATCAAAGTGATAGGTGCAACACTGAACCTCCAGGTGTAAGCATAGAAAACCAAGTAACTTACGTTTTAATAACAGCTCTCTGATATGTTTTAATTTCTGTGACTCCTGTTTCTGAAAGGACATAACTACACCTTGTTTTCTTGGCAGTGCCTCTGAAGGCACAACTTCTATATACTCAATGTAGGAGGTGCAAAATTATAGATGACATAAGCCCAGTCTTACTCAGTTCCTTCATTTTCATGGAAATCCAAAGAAAGATTTGATTGCCATCAAAGGGGAAGGTGAATTGGGATCCAGATAGTCAAGCATGCAACCAACCTGAGCTACTGTAAACAAATATACATCTTTTCTCCTTTAATCATTTGTCCACACAGCCTGGTAAGGAAACCTGATTCACAGGGATGCAACCAACAGGAATCCAATTCAGGACACTTTCTTAAGAGCATATGTACAGTTATTGCTTTGTTTAACTCCCAGGTAACTCATCTGTAAAATTAAAGATCTCAGTTCTTACTCTAAGTGTACGAAAGTATGTCCTAGTGGTTAAGGATTCAGAGTGCCAATCCCTTACACAAAAGTCAAAAGATAAGCATATTTGCAGAATGGATTTGTTACAGAAATATAACAGCAAACAGAATGCAGATGTCTGTATAATTAATACAAAAAGACAAAAGTAACAGCAAGAGAAAACTGACAACCAGGAAGTCATGAAGCTTAAGAACCCAGTAGTGGTAGATGATTAAATAGGTTATGCAAAATTCTGATTATTTTAGTAAAAACTTTAAGGTCTGGCAAAAAAGGTGACAGAGCATTTTTCACAGGTTTGAAAACAACTAGGGAGAAAGTACATCTGCAGCACAGAGGGATCAGACAAATGACAACTGGAGCTTTTCATTATTTTGGCACTGAAGTCAATGTGTTGCCCTAACTCCGCTCTAAACACGCACATCATAGTCTTCCAAGCAAGGCAGGATTTTAGGTAAGGAAGGCAATTGATAACACTTCTTTCACTTCTGTATCTCAGTTCTAAGATTAAAACTATGCATTTTTTCAAGCCAGTATGTTTTAATAAAATTTACAAGAAGATAATGACAGCAACCACCACTAAGAACAGTTATCTCTAAATAGAAAGAACCTTAACAATAGGCCAAGTCGAACTTTTAGGACTTTTCCATAAAGCGGATGAAATGCACTAAGTACATAAGGATTTCCACAATCAAAAAGTACTACAGCTGGATATTCAGAAGCAAAGGTTTCTTCTTTCTTTTTCCTTTGCACCCCCCCTTTTTTTTTTAATAGGCAGGAATCTATTCTTGCAAGCAAAATGTTATTAACTGCAATTAAGAGAAAGAACCAAGCCTCATATAACTTGACAGCGTTATGTTATACTAATTTCTAGTGAACAAGAACAGTATTTCTATTGGAAACCATAAAGAGCTTCCATGTATTTTAATCAATGATATCCTATTATAACATTTCCAGTATCATTACACAAACTACATTGAACATTGATACAATCTTTTCCATTATGTCTCTGCTTGACAATACTTTTCTAGACTTCAACAGAATATGAATATTGTAGTGGCATATATACAATATTGTATTTTCCTAAGAGGCAAGCAAACAAACCAACACTGAAAATATATAATGGCATGAAAGATTTTGAACTTACCTTTTTTTTTTGTGTTCTGTTCCTGCCTCCCAACCAATCATCCATCTGTTCCTCAATCTCTTCGATCGAAGCTCCATGATCATATGATGGTATATATGCACTTGACTCTAGAACTGTGTATACAGGGAATTCTGATTTTGGTTTCTTGACTTTAGGCTTCTTCTCCTCTACACAAAAGTAAGAAGGAAGAAAAAGTAATGCCACTAATACCACAGAGAAATATAAATGAGGAGCAGGCTTAGCTCCTTCATCCTTTAAAACTACCACAGAGGAAGTGGCTTCTATTTCTTTATTAAGAACAGAATTCAGAGTTTTATATAATAATTTAGTTTTAACGAAAAATAAATAGCTTAGCAGTGCATCCACTTAGCTCCTCTTCTATATGAACTATGCTTTAAAGGACCAAACAAGGAGCCTTTCAAAATCACAGCTCTCATTACTGCTATACCACCTGACAATTAAAATTAGTACAGGCAAAAGCATAGGCAGCTGTTAAAAGATTCTGGAAGTCCAGCTGGCTTCAGAGAAACTGGCAAAGGTAAAAAGGTGAGGTTTAGAGAATTCTGTATTACTTTATGGTCAGCTGTGGTGAGTATAAGCTCCTGAGTCAATAGATAGCTTCTCTGTTCTCTGATTCCTGTAACTACAAATAGCTCTGTTCTAGCACTTACACATTTAGAAATATTTAAATGTTGGACATCATTTCTCTACCTGATTACTGTATTTTGCTCTCTCAATCCTTCAAAGGATTTTAAATGGGAGCAGCAAACTCAAGAGACGAAGGAAGGTCAATAACGACCTAAACCCCAGCAACTGAAAACATATCTGTTACATACTATGATCTCAAATGAAAGATTTAAGATTGACTGAAAATTGCCAGAACTTCAGGGAAGACAAGACGATGAGGATCAGAAAAGAAGCCTGAACACTCAAGAAAGCATCCAGAAACCTCAGGTGTGCCAATGACTTTCTCATTCTTTTCTCATTGTTTTAAAAATATGCTGTATTCACAATAACTGCATGCTCCTGAAGATACCACTAAACCAAAAGAGTTGATCTAACAGCTGGCTGCAGTCAAAAGAGGAAAGTTCTACTCCGCTTCCACCCTTCTCCTCTCCACTGTGTGCTCATGTGCCCCTCTCTCTTCTATTTGTGCTTCAGCAGTCCTCCAACCACTTAGAAAAGTAATTCAATTCACTAATCTAGTAGAAAATTACTCCTTTACACTCAAATGAAAAGAAAAAACCCAAGTCATTTAAAGGTGGTGGGTAAGGAAAATGAGAACCACACTTCTCAGCAGCAGTGGGCCATTAGATCAGCTTATCTGCCTTTGCAACCATGCCCTAATACTTTTCTGAGCATCAGGGGAGAAATTTCTGGTTTTCCACGAAAATCCTCTTGAAAAAAAATTCTTGAAGAGGCCAGAAGGACTGCTCCCTATAGGCTCTGATGCAGAATTCCTGTTCCTAACTGCACAAACAGAAACAGCACAGTGAAAAGACTACACAGACTTGATAAACTTCTAGGAACTGCATATTTAAGGAAACAATAAACACAAAGAGAACTGTTTCATGGCAACTTCTGGAAGTCCAAAAAGAACAGGAAATTTATATAAAGCTGAAATTAACAGAGTGTCCAATGGTCTTTTAAACTTTTATATGTACGTTGTTCTGACGCCTGTTTTTTTAAAAAATCTCTAACTTTGCTTGTAATTAATGATTGACTAAATGAAATATTAAGTAAAAACTCATACATGGATTTTTTTTTCTTGCATCCTTCTATAGGTATGCATAGTAAGTATCACAAAATGATGTATAGACCCCCCAAAAAAACTAAAGTAAGCCCAAAAGCGTTAATGAGCATTTCTCTCACTTTTCAGATGTTACTAAAGACAATACTGGTGCAAAACTATTTTTGTCTATTTTAAAAGGTGATTTCTATAATCAAATCACATACATTAACTATTACCTAATAGCTGCCACATGTAATAGCTTCTGGAGTCAGAGCTAAGATTTGGCAGGGTAAGTTAATAGTGGCTTCAGCAGTTATTTAATGCAAGCATACATACTGACAAAAATATTCTAGAAAATTACCTTAAATGACAATTTCCAGTACTGTATTTCAATCCTGCAAAATAATCAAGCACTATGTCTGTGTTTGCTTGGAATTACTTAACAGCAGAGACACACCAAGACAGTTGGATTTTCCTTATCTCACATCCCATCAGCTACTGTTTCCTCCTAATTTTCCCTCTCAAAGTATGCAAATAGTTAAGGCCTGAATGAATATAACTAACATTTAAAAAATGAACAGCCTAGCCTGTAAATAGGTTGTCTAGCCTCTTTCAGTAGCTTTAGAAATAATTCTGCAACAATATTTCCAGAAGACACCACACTGACTTTAAAATGAGATATCAAAGACAGTATCTAGGCTTTCTTCAGGCATTTAAGTGACAGAGCAACATAGACAAGATACCCTGCTGTTTGCCGACTATCAAAAGAACAAGAAATCCGACCTAGAGAAAATGGCTGCACAACCTCAAACAAGCACTTAATCAGAATTAGAAATCTTGTCTCTACTGTCTCCTGTGTACATACAAATAAGAGTTTGGCATATCCATTAAATACCACAATGGTTGTCTTACTTCATTAAAATAAATAGAATTAAAATCACAACACCTTTAACACTGGGAACACTTTAACCTCAGAATTTTCAAAAGCCACTTTTCAGAATAGGGAAGCACATGCAAGTGGTTGAACAGTTATCATAATACAGGATTTTAGACAGGGGATGTTCAGACCACTATACCATAGTGGACCTTATAATATCTATATCTAGTGGACCTTAACTATGACCAGAGTTGCTAGTGCTCATCCACTTAAATGCAGACAAGGGAAACAGCCTTGGTGAAACCAGAGCGTCACTTTAAGCTCAACAAGGGAATGAATAGCTTGCTTACACTATTATTTTCTGGGAACATTATGTAATTTAATTGCCAACTTAAAGTGCAGCAGCTTTTCTTCTTTATTAAATAGAATAATAAAACCCATGCAACAACAGAAAGTAAATGGATAATCCAGGATCATAACCAGTATGGAAATAATTTTGTATCTACCACTTCAATGTAGAAAGATGGGTATTTTACATGGTTTACAACTTCTACAGTTCTGGTCCTTCTGTAGCAGAAGAAATTTTGGTTTATGACTTGCTGAATTCATACACTGCAAGGATACTTATTTTTATGTATTTTTCACCTTTAGAACTATCAAGTTCTTTACCAAAAGACTGTGTATTTAACAACTTCAGAGTTAAAAAAGGAGATATAATTTGTTCCCTATATTAGAACAGCATACAAACATAACTATCACTGGGATACCTAGACTTTAACAGATAACAACTAGCTAACTCTCTTAAAAGTACAGTGCTTTACATTTTTAAAGGCTTCCTGCACTGGCTATACATTTTATTAGTTTGTGGTGCCATGATCCAGGGTTTGAAGCTTGATGAATTATTTGCACATAATCAGACACTTTGACCTTCCTCATTAGTCCTTCCACCTTGTTACTATGTTAATTTTACCAGTGGCAGAATTAACAGTATCTGGCTAATGGTTATTTGCTTTAAGACATATCAGCTGTTATTTGTAGAAGATAAGGAGTCAGTAGCATTATGGATCAAGTGCCATGTAATAACAGTGGTGCTTTTTCCATAATAAGTATCTGAGTTCCATATTTTGAAGTATTCAGATAAGTATACACTGATTTTACCTGCTAACTGATGTAAATGTAAAGAATTCAGAAATTTTTTCACAGAAAAAGATGACTGCTTAATATATAAAAAAACCCTAAAAACCAACAAAAACAAAAACAAGTGCTGGACTTCAGCAGAGAAAGTATGGACATATCAAGCTGGAGCTCCCTCTCTCTGCAAGGCTTCTAAGATTAAACTTTAAGCATGAAGAAGAATTCAGAGACAATATAGTCAAAAAAAAGACAGTGATGTCCTGAAAATCACAGAAAGCGAATGGACAGACTGACTGGCATCTCATGTGTTGATATGCAAGAAACACAACCACACACAGAGGTAGAGAGCAAATGCCTTTTTGGCAAATCAGTAAGATACTACATGGAGATCTCCTTTCTTTCAGTATTATTCATTTACCTATGTAACTACGAAAGACAATGAAAGCATTTACAGCATTAAAATTTGTTTAAAACATGACAGAAAAATTCACTTGCATGTACAGCAACATAGTCAGAAAGAATACAACAGACTCAAAAGTCTGGAAAAAAACTTGTGCTAAGGTTTTGACATTTTATTGAAAACAGTAGAGCAAACTATATTCAAACACTCATGTTTAAGAAGTACACATTTCTGTACTCAATAAAGTCAATGGGATTATGTGAAAGCATCACAAGTTGGAAACAGATTCATACATCTGCTGTACTGAAACCTAGAAGCTAGTTTATTTTTGAGCAAACTGACTAAAAACATGCTCAGTGATGAATACATCATCAACTACGGAAAACTTCTCACAAGCTGTAGGTTTCAATGTCTTTCATCTTTTTCTCTATCTCCCCTTCCCCAAACTTTCAACCCCCCTCAAATACCTCATCTCCGTAATATGAAAGGATTAGAAATAAACCTCCAACATTTGAGAGCTAATTTGTCTTCTAACAAATACATAATGTAACACACATGACTCTTTCAAATAAGCCTCCTAATGCAGTTTGGGAGTGGAATATTTTCCATAAAATCTGAAATAAGTTTTGTAAGGAGAGGCATCAGACAGCCCGGTTGAAACAACTGGAAAAACACATGAGTTTGCAAGTTCAAAATCTTTTCAGCAGGCCTGCCAAAACAATCAGTGAATCGGATGATACTCAGTTTGCCACAATTAGGCTTCAGAGGTAACAATTAAGTGATCAGAACATTCACACCCACACTGACCAAAAAAGGACACATTATACGCAGTAATTTTCTCTGAACCTGCCTGTCAGCAAATCATTACTGAGCAGGTATGCGAACACTGCATTTTGGCAGGGATTAACACTAAACATAACTACCAAATATTTTTGTCAATTATTTAGAAATAAAGTTACCTTCAGTATAGTGCTAGATTACGTAAATTGGGTCAAAATGGTTTACAGAGAAGAGGAAAGTACACAAAGAAACAGGAACATGGAGTGGCTGGCAGTCTAGGACCAATCAAAACCAAAAGCATTTTCTAAAATTACAAGTACAGATCCTGTGCCGTATCTGTACTGATGAGGGACTGTGTGCAAAGAACCTCTGATGTAAGAGCTTGCAATTCTGGCAGTTAAGCAATCTGAAATGAGCTACCAGTGAAATGGAACTAAGGTAATCTGTGATTCTGTAAACAGAACAACTAAACACTAAAGCTTGAGAAATTTGTACTGAAATTAAGACGTAACTATGTGACAGTAAAATTAATTGTCTGAACAAACCACGAAAAATTGAAGATATCTCAAGGCTTTCAAATCAATATTGTATCTCGCATAACAAGATGCTAAAAGCTAAAGTACATCACTGGTACAAGTCAAACAAGACAAGTCACAAGAATCAGTATTTTTCACTGATTTTTGCCTATAAGGGTTTGAGATAAACACATTAATACTAAATGATTCAGCAATGTCTTCTATCCCTAGGTTTCATAAAACAATATAAAATGCTACCAAAGCAGCATGCTGTATTCCAAGCTGCCTGGAAAGGGAGAACTACAGAGCCTAACCAAACTTGACCAAATGTATTATTAAAGATTTCATTACAGCTCTGGATGTTTCACAGCAAGACATTTCTTACTATAAAGCCCTATACAAAAACATACATACCACTACAGCTACCATCATAAAGCCCCAATACAGAAAGAAGGCTAGTTACACAGCCACAGGGGCTAGTAACTTCGTATTTCCTTTAAGCCTTGAATAACAGGGGTAAGGAAAAAAACCCAAAAAATTACATACTATTCAACATGGTTTATAACAGGTGAAGAGTTCATCTGCAATATCCAGCAGGTGTTAATTCTTTAGAAAGGCATATTTTAAAAATAAGTTTAAGTCATCATACTGAAAGTCAAGGAAGACATAAGAACAAAGAGTAAGAACTACTAAGGCCAAGCATAAAGAAACAAAAATAGATGAATTTCCCCCACAACAGATGTGGCTGAAAGTAGCTCATGTAAGAAGACGACCAGCAGAGTTGCTAGAGTTTGTCTTGATAACTACTTAATTTGGGTTTAAAAAATGGAGAGTCATCTGTCCTGATATTGTATGCCTAAGTCTTCTCAGTTTAATGACTACTCAGTTTAGTTAATACATACTCTATTTCACATCCTATGATTACAAAGAACAGGGCCATTTATTGTTACAGAATTATTCCCTGTTGCAGGGGTTTTATACATGTGTGACAATACAGGAGAATGAGAAACTGAGGCTTATTAATTACAGCATTTCCATTTTAAAATAAATTTTGTGTTCTACTATTTAAATGTGAAAAGGGCATCAGAAAATGTAAGGCAAACCATTTCTATTTTTGTACATAAACCAGACAGTTATCTGTAATTCCATACAAAACAGCATTTCCTAGAAACCTAAGGCCTGTATTTTAAGCTATGTTTTTTAAGGTAAAGTTACTGTATTTTTCCTAAGGTAGTAATGACAGTGTTTAATAGATTGACTTATTTTTCCAGCATTTTTGCGGGGTTTCTTATCACTTCACAGAATTGTGCATAATATTACCTTGCCAAAAATTACTTTTTCACACTCCTTACCAAATATAGCACTTTAATGACATGCTAATACTGTCTACTCTTTCCTACTCTGCAAATTATATTTTCCTCCTTCAGTACCCTTCTTGGTTTTAGTTCAAGCCGCCTACAGAACACTGCACAATTTCAGCAGGGAAGCAGATAGACACAAGGGTAAACTAGCAATTAGGTCATGAAAAAACAAGCACTGTAAAACAGCTATTGCTAATCTTCATGAGATAAATTTACTCAATTAGATAGCTGAAACTGTTACCAACTTTCATTCCACAGATGGTCTCTAAAATTAAGAATGGGGGCAAACAAAATGCACATTTGGTGATTTACAACCTTTCCATGCTAATTGTGAAGTGACAATGCAGAACAATATAATGAAATAAACAAATTTAACAGATGCTTTGCATGCAAGGTTCAGTAAAGAATTATGTAACTTCTTTTGCCTACAGTAACATAGATGCATCTCTTGTTCTTCTTTTGGGAGTCTTATTTCATTAAAAATAAAAAACTAAAAAAAAAAGAAAGTAACCAACAGCTCATTCTACTGCCCAGGTAATGCTCACATGCACTGCTACAACTGACTAAATTATCTCTGTGCCAAATTTCAAACTCTGCTAATTACAGGTGGCTATTCTTAATCCTTCCCCCTGCTCCCTGCCAGCAAGTCTACCAAAGGAGAGTGGGATGCCAGTCAGTAATATTGGTGAGGACTGGCCCTTGCTCACGAGTGATGCTGGGTCACCCAGCAGACATGGGGGTCATGCCATGTCACACCCAGCAGCATGACAGGGTGGTGAGAAATTTCCCCGAGGGGAAATGTGCCAAACCCGTAATCTCTCCCATGTGGGCACTGATACTGGAAGTAACCAAAAAAAAAACCCAACTCTTGTGACACCTGGCTGAGGGGAAATACTGAAAAGTTGACACGTGGTCTTTCAGCCAAACACACGAGTTTACATTAAAACACAATTTTAATGACTTTTTACTTTCACTTGCACTTCTGTTTCCAAAAACTAATCCTTTTTCAACAGTAGTTCACAAATTTCAATGCAGAACGTATGCCAGCTATTTTGAACAATGGCAATACATTACCATCTGACAATTTAACAAGTTTTTAATAACCCAAGCCAAGACTCTTTTCAAGGCCCATTTTGTGGTAGGTATCTCAAATATAATGGCAGGCCTCCTAACAAGCATTAAATGCACTATTTTGCTATATTTGGCCTGGGTCCACAATGTGCACTGAACTGCTGAATGTCACCCATTTTCTCAAAATAGATTCAGCTACAGATAAGTTGGGAATTATTGCTGTAACTGGGTATATTTGCTGATTTTACAAAATTAAGCTATTTTGTAAATATAAATAATGCAGCTGTATTTTAAGTGCCTAAAGGCTTATGCATACTCAAAGCTAGTAAATTATTATAGGGCACTCAATGCACTTGTCAGAATAAAGGAACTTAAAAGCATGCACTTAAGTATGGTAAATAAAGCAAGCACGCACATACAAACACAAACAAAAACTTCTAAAATTGTCTTCAGAAGTAGGTAAGTTTAATCATTGTCAAAAGCAGATAACTGAAAGAAGAAAAGGAAAAGCCACCTATAATTATTCTGAATACTTTATTAAAGAAAATGGTAATTGTCTTCTCTGGTCTTTTATAAGAGCGTAAGACTTTAAAGCACTACTTTCAACAATGGCATGAATCCATCTCCGAAGTCTGCATCCATGCTTTTGGAAATTCAAATTATGTTGAATTTCTATCACAAAACTCAACTCAATTTGCAAAACAGAATTATTAAGCATATTTTTAAAAATATTTACAGACAAAGAGAAAGAAGAATGCTTAAAATACAAGAGGTCACTTCTGAAAATTCATACTTTAAAATCCATGCATTTGAGATTTCCCCCTCCTGTAAAGCAGCGTTTCTAGCAAAGCATGCTTTTGTTGCTGCAACGTAACTAGCACCTGACTTTTATGCTTCTGTAGGAACAAGCCAGCAGCCTAATGCAAAACTAGACAAAAAAATTAAAAGCTTTTTAAAATTTATCCACAGTACAGAAATAAATAGAGCACACATTTTCGATATAAAAACATTCACATACATCCTGTGCAGTAGGTATAGCATATTACATCTTTGTTTATTAAGACAGTGGTAAAAACTCACTCTGAAGTGTTTCAAGTTCAGCCTTAGCCAGGGCATCTTCTTTCGCCTTCATTTTTGTTTCTTTATATTCTACATATAATTGTCTGGCATCCTTTAAGAAAATGTTGCAATGGTATTAGCATCCTTATACAAACAAGTTATTGCAATGGCTCTGTTTTAAACTCTCAATTAACCTTGCAAAAAAAATTTAAGATACATTTGTTCTCTTGAGTTACAGCAATTGTCAGAATAAAAAGTATTTGAGAATGTAGAATTTTTGTGTAATAAAGTCTCAAATGTAATAATGTAGATATTATACACTTTGATGCTCACTGACAACCTGAAGAACAAAACTGTTAGAAAAACATTTCTGATCACTACCTATAGCTTTGTAAGAGGCTATGTAGCCACTTCACTCACATCAGCAATCTGGAAGTTCAAGGAAGAAAGAAAAGTTTTTAATTAGAGTAGTATGTGCAGGGACGAAAGCAACTTCTAAGCAGCAGTCATCTTAGTGTGAACCCTCTATAACAACACTAACTGCATGTTCCAAAACCAAACTTTGTCCCTTTTTATTTATTTCCTCCCCCAAACCAACCTAGATTGCAATTCAAGTGTTGAAAATATATATTATATTTTGTTGGCTGGTTTTTCTTTTTTTCCAAGGATTAGATTCTAATCTGAAATCTACTTGGCAAATTTACACATGAATAACTAGACTCCTGTCAGAAATCTCCAGTAAGGTACATGCTTCCAAAATTTGATGAATTGAAAGCTTTTCAGTATGAGCAACCAGACTGCTGAAGTAAGAGATTTTCACCAGTAGTAAAGTAAAATTACAATATTATATAAAACTAATTTTAGATCCTTATAGCCAAAAAATAGTTTTATTCTTGTTAATAACAGTCCTGCTTTTTACACATAAAGGGTGATTCAAATTTTTATGTAGAATGTACTGTAAAACATCAGTAAATACTTTCATAATTTCAACTATAATCCCATAAATTTGAACAAACTCCAGTCTCATTAAAATAAGACATCTTATTAAATTTTGAAAATGAAAACTGAGTTAAGCAGTCACTGCTGTCTGTAATGGTAGAAGTCATCCAAAAACATTGCTTCCTGCAAAGATAACATGACAAAAGTTGTTCTTCGCATTGTACTGGCATCTACCCTTTCAAAAACTACTTGAGGAAAGTGAGAAAACACAGGACAGAACCTTGATCCACCTCACAACTTTGTAATGTTTTGGAGAAAACTCGCTGATACACGTCAGCGTGTCTGAAGAACAACTCTGACAAATTTTCATGAAGCATCAGTAAGATTTAATCTCTTTCAAAATACCTCTTATTCTCTATTTGTCTTTACATTTGGGTACAGGAAATGAGAAGTTACATTTCTCTGCCAGGTTTATGTAGGAAACCACTGAGCACAGAGGAAATTTTAAAGAGTTTACATAACTTTTCACTGTTGGAACATAACAGATGAGAGGAACTCATCTCACGCAACTCATCTCAGCAACATGCTTCCAGGTTTTGTTCTGGGGACGGGGAAGAAGGGAGTTTTGGTGGTTTTCATAGAACTGGGTCTAAAAAAACCCCAAACAACAAACCTATTGTAGGTACAGGAGGTCTACTGTTAACAAGAAATAAGTAGACTTTGAGGAAACACACTCATTTTCTGTGATAGAAAACTGAATTAAAAAATTAGGATCAGCACTTGTTTCCCTTTTGGTTTACCTGAAATATGAATTCCCTACTCTATATGGAAACTTCCCTTGTACTCTCCAGACTTGGACTACTCGCATGATTAAGAAACAGAGAGACATAAATGTAATGATTAACTTGTGCTGTAAGTTTGAGACATTTGTGCTGGGTGGCATACACAGGACTCAGACATACTGATATCCAAAAAATGCTTTGTTTAAGACTATGATTTCAAAATGGCTACAATTAACTGGCATTTAAATTTAACCCATTTGACACTGAAAGCCAATATTTGATGCTAAATTCTGGTGTAAAATCCATTATTGCTTGTGGGATCTCCAGACAGCAGGCACTAGGGGGTAACTGTCAATCTCTCCAGCATGTCAATCATGGAACAATTGGAAATGTGGCTCCGATGAAAATGAGACACAAAAGCTGAACAACAAAGAAAACTATTCAGAAGCACGTAAATGAAATTTAGCAGCATTGTTGCTTTATAGATATAAAATGGATTATCACTCCAAATGGAGTAATATGCAGGTAACAAAGGCAACATTAGCCTTTTATCTTATTAATCACAGTTTGTTATGGCTGGTACCATAATCACAAAAAAGGGGAGACTGAACATTTTGAATCACACAAAAATGTAGGAAGTAAAGCAAAGAAAAAGAACGGAAAAAAACAATCAAAATGGATTCTGAAAATTTGAAAAATAATTCCTTCCCACAAAAGCCTACAAAATGGGCTCTACAGGTTGTAAGGAAAAATTAAGAGACATACCTGAGGAAAGATTTTAGCCACAGACACAAACTACACAGCTATTAGACCTTACATGTCAAAATGAAACAAAAACCAAACCAAACCAAGCAAACAAAAACAATAACAAAAAAACCCCCACAAAAACCTCAAAAAAAACCACCGAAAAGACCACAAAAAAATCCAATCGAAACAAATAAAAAAAAAACCCCAACCAACAAAACCCACTGGAAGACAGTTTGAAATAGAAGTTATTTGAAGAAACTTCTGCCTTAACATAAATAAGCACATTTCAATTTACTCCTTGTTAATTTTCAATAGTTTCAGTCTAAACAGGAATATTCATTTTCAAGCATATACAGTTGTGGTAATTAGAGTATTTCAAAACATATTTATGTTCAGAATTTCTACTTTCCACAGTGATAAACTCAAGTAGTCATTTTGCTACAATTTTAGGGCCCTAAAACCACTGGCAGTGTAGATACAACCTCTTTCAATCTAAGGCTCCTTTCCCAGGATTCAGTAATGATTTTTCTTTTAGAAGATATTTCCCCAAACAGCTCAAAATATGCACATCAGTATCTTAGACCTGATCACCATTAATAGGTAATGAACATTTCCTATTACAGATATTTTTCCTATATATATTATTATACAGAAATACAGCTGGAACTGTTATAACTAAAAGCTCCACCTTATCTAATCAGAAATATTTTGCTCTCATTTGCAAGATTTTGAACACAGATACATTACTTCTCTTCACCAGCAAAGCAATAATGCATATAGTTAAGCAAAAAGAATTGTGAAGAGGGGTAATATGTGCTGGTCTTTTATACCATGATTTTAAATGTACACTTTCCAAGAAGGAACAGAATGAAAAAAAGAGTATATCTGAAATGTGAAATTCTGCTATTAGTATTTCTAGATTATATTTCATCTGCCATGTATAGAAAGTTCCTGTGATTACCCTCACAGCTAACCAAAATATTTCAAAAAGCATTAAATAAAAATAAAAATCAACATACAAACACTTAATTATTTTCAGTATTTTGACCATAGCAAAGAACCAAGAACAGTGAAAAAAACCCTTGTATTTTAGTTCCTTTTTATTTTAGTATCGTCTTGTGCCAATAAATTTAAGATTGCCGAGACAAAGCTGTGCTTGAGTTATACAGAAATATAGAAATTCTAGATACTGGAAGTTTAAGGGTTTTTTTCTTTGATCGGGGGTTTTGGTGGGGGCAACTGTTGTTTGCTGGCTTTAAATCAACAAATATTATTTATTCAAACTGTACTAATTCTGGAATAAAAACTTAGTTCTAAGTAAGACTCACTCACTTTGTCCTCTCCTTGACTCCTGGGTAGGGTGATGAGGTTTTGTTGCTTTGTTTGTGTTGTAGGGTTATTTTTCCCTCCAGCTAATCTTCCTGGCTTTGTGCTACCTCAGAAAGACTAGAGATTAGGAGAAACAAGGCAAACATTGGAAACAACCTGCTGTATTGGCCATATGTGAATCTTCATTACAGATTTTGTGATAGAATCAGCCTCACATTTCAGTTCTCTGGGTGAGGGACTGATATAAACAAAATGTACCCCCTCGGAATTCACAGTTAACCAGAAACTGTCTTACAAGCATACTTAAAATCAGTATATTGAAATAATTTTCTCTGCATTAATTCTTATTAAATCAATCTGTAAACTGGAAGAGAAATAGTTTTATGAAATACTTTTGGGGTTTTTGAGTAGTGTTCTTATACAATTTGTACAAAAACACACAGAGAAAATGAGGCAAATTAAAATTACTGCAACATCCACCCCTCAATTTGCTATTTCTGTGCAATAAAAATGACATCCATTATACCACAGCAAAACCACTCTTCATGGTTTTATAAACCAGTGATATCAACATGCTCTGGTAAAAACTGATGTTAAAAAAAGTTAAACATTATGATTTATCTTTATCTGTTGCATTTTTACATGTTTCTCACAGGTAAACTAGCAAATAAATAGGAACTGCATTACTTCATCCTTTATAACCAGAAAATCATGCTTTGGCCTTGAAATAACACCAGCATTATCCTGTGGCCAGGACAGTCAGCTGTGTACAGGCTGTCAGCCTGTACACAGCTGAAGCATGGTTCCCAAGCCTTGGATGCAGGCTATGCTCTGCAGCATCTGCTGGGTATTCCACATCCAGAGTGGTGGAACAAAGGTGGGCAAAAGGTGGTCCAGAGCAGGGCCATGAGGATGATCAGGAAACTGGAGCACCTCCTGTATTATAAGATAGGCTGAGAAATTTGGGGCTGTACAGCCTGGAGAAGAGAAGGCTGTGTGGAGACCTCATAGCAGCCTTCCAGTACCTGAAGGGGGCCTATAAGGGTGCTGGGGATGGACTCCTCATTAGGGACTGTAGTGATATGACAAGAGGTAATGGGTTAAAACTTAAACAGGGGAAGTCTAAGTTAGATCTAAGAAAGAAATTCCCTACTGTGAGAGTGGTACAGGCACAGTTGCCTAAGGAAGTTGTGAATGCTCTATCCCTGGCAGTGTTCAAGACCAGGTTGGACAGGGCTTTGACTAACCTGATCTAGTGGAAGGTGGCCATGGCAGAGGAGCCTGATGAGAGGCAGGGAGAAGCTGTGTGGGGCAAGAGCAGAGGATTGGGGCAGCTCTTCTGCTCTCCTGTTCACTGGCACAGATGGATGTCATGCAAGTCTTATTTCACTTGTTGCAATAAGGCAAATCTTTTCTCTGTTAGCACTTAGCTTTGAGCATGTACTGTCTGGGCAACAGGTGTCTGATCATTGTGGATGCAGCACAGGAAAGCACTGTACTTGCTATTTCTACCGATCTTGAGCTTTATATTCATTTTAAACAAAATTTATCAAGTAAGAATCAAAACCAGATTTGGTTTGGCTTTGTAAATCTTATTTCTGTTGCAAGGGCTTGGGGAGGAGAAGCCAAAGTACATTGGAGTCTATGACATTTGTTGTTCTCTCCTTTATTACTTACATCACCCAAGCAAAATTTACTTTTATAAGAACTGCAGGTGACCACATTTAATTCTGCATTTAGTGCTTAAAAGCCAACGTCTAGAATCATAGAACCATAGAATAGTTAGGCTTGGAAAGGACCTTAAGATCATCTAGTTCCAACACCCCTGCCATGGGCAGGGGCACTTCCCACTAAACCATGCCACCCAAGGCTATGTCCAGCCCGGCCTTGGACACCGCCAGCAATGGAGCATTCACAACTTCCCTGGGCAACCCATTCCAGTGCCTCAGCACCCTTACAGTAAAGAATTTCTTCCTTATCTCCAATCTAAGCTTCCCCTGTTAATGCTAGAAGCTTTACAGCTTATAACTAGCTAATCCTCAAATGAGCACAGCTGGGATCAGAACTTCGGGATTTAATTCAGATTCGGTATTTTAGTGTGTCAAACCAGCTCTTCCCAGGCTCTTCTCAGGAGCCTCTGAGGCTCCTTTTCTGCTGTGTTTTGCTGCTTCAAAGGGACTGGATTTATTTTGCTTTTGTTGTTATTGTTTTATATCAGCAAGGACCCAACTGGACATGCATTTCATATATTGTGGAAATTATGGACTACAGTAATGCTTACACAGAAATTATTTGCAGAACATTTTCTCCTTATATTTAGTAATTGTCGGTTTGTGCAGATGCACACAGCTACTGTTACACACGCAGCCTGGGAAAGCCTGCATTGCATAATTAATTTTCATTCTCTCTTGTAAGTGTTGAGTAACTGGCATTGTCCTGTTTCATATGTCTTATTTTTCTACAAAGCTGCAAGCTGCTGACTTAGCAGCCTTCTGCTTCCAGCCTGCTCTGCCGCCACAAGCACTGCATGTTTGTGAAGATGGCTCGCTTTTCATTTGTTTATAGTAGGTTCAGTTTTAGCGACATCCAGGAGACCTTTCATTCAATATGAAAAGCAACCCACAAAGGCTGGCAGAGGTGAACTTTCCAGCATGAGATGAGTATCTCCTCTCCTCTCAGTTTTGCTGAATAATTCGGAGTTATGGAAGATCCACCCTGATTGAAATATCTAATGGTTACCAGTGTCCCAGTGGCTTGATTTTGTTTCTGCAATCACCTTTGAACTCTATCAGTCCATGAGACTCCTGACATCAGTGTCAGGCTAGCACAGCACTGTCACTGGACACAGATTACATACACTGTGGAACCGCACCACTGGATCTTCTCTGGAGATTGTTCCCTATTTTCTGTCCTGTCTCCTTTGTCCTGGTCAGGAGAGCCAGGATAGCAGAAAAAGGCTGTGCCTTAAGCTAGGCAGCACATTTTGGTGAGAAATCAAGGACAAGCTTTCCAGGTGAGGAGAGGCCCAAGAACATTATGGAGGAGCTTTGGGGTAGCCTGAGGAGCAGGAGGTCTCAGGCACTGCCTGCCATCTGCAGGTGCCCCAGCACTGCCTGCAAGGAGTAGAGCAGCCACCTATGCCAGCACAACTGCTCTTTGCTGGAAGACCTGGTGTCTCCTGCCTTTCCTTGGCAGGGAGCAGTGTGTCTGTGTTACTGGTGTTCTCCACAGGTTTTAATGTGCTTCCTGTACTGCCACGCTGCCAGTTCAGTAATTCCCTCTGGTATAAATGGTACAGAAAGAGCCTTAAAATATGCTTGGGTGATTGCTGGGTGTTGCATACTGGAGCCAAGGAGAGTCACTATTTTGGGTGCAAAGGTTATGATAGAGTTGCTTGGGGAGGGGACGGGACAGTGTTAAAGTTTCCCATTTTCTCCTTGTGGAATGCTTGTATTTCATGTGGCTTTTGCCTCTCTGTGGTGTGGGATGTGCTTTGCTGCCCCACATCACCTGGATGTTTTCACATAGCCAGTTCTCCCTTCATAGACATTATAACTGATGATCTTTCTCTCGTCTGCTATTTTTGAGTTTTGTCTCTTTGTCCTAAGAATTTTTATTTCATTTTATTTTATTTAGCTCAGGAGGACTTAAGTGCTTTGTGGCCTGCGGTTTTGCAGTGGGGAGGTATGAGGAGCTATTAGTGGGACATTCATTGGTCCACAATTGCCTGAGGTTGCATCAGACCATATGTGGTGACTGAAGGGTCCTTGTGGATCTTCTGTATTTAGTAACGCAGTGGATCTCCCATAGTCCTCCTTTTCACTTGCAAAGGTTTTGTTTGCTTTACTCTGGTGGTTTCTTGTGCAGAATTTGCCCCCACCCTCTTGTGAGCCAAGAAAAGACAGGTCATGTCTGGATGCTCCAATGCAGATCAGGCTTCTTGAAAGGAAAAAAAATACCATTGGATTTCTCTGATGCATGAGACATCCCTCACTGCAATGCAGACAATCAATCTGTGATAAAATAACCAGGAACACATTTGGCATTATTAAAGCTGGACAGACCTTAAAGGCTCAGTATATAACAAAGACTGAACCCACAAGAAAGAATTAAAATAGTACTCTGATCTGTAAGTGTAACTGCGAAGTTACAAGTGTTAGTGCACCAGGTATTTAGATAAGATCCAAGTAGAATCATGCAAGCAGCAAAATGGTCCCTGTAGACCACTGCTGATGGTGGTGTCTCACAGCCCACAGTGGCAATGCCTTCCTGAAAAACTCTCATGTCATTTCTCCCCCTCTTCCTTTTCCTGCACTGGAGCCATGTTATAGATACGCTGTTTGTTCTTACTTTGACATGAACCAGAATCCTCTTCCTGGCCAAGCAAAACAAGTGGGAAATGGATTGACAATGGTAGTGTTGGAATCTTGTTTATTGATATTTTGACCCCTTATGGTACAGAATGCAAATATGAGCAGAAAATCCTTCCTGCTTGCTTCTAGAAACAGCCTCTTATGCTTTCCCTGAACTGCTCTTTCCACCTTGGCAGTTCGGACAGACCCCTGGAGAGATGAGAGGTTTGGCTGAAAAGAGATCCTTTTATTTAAAGGTTGCCCTCCTGTTTATACACGCCACTTCTGTTAATGTTAGTGACAGTCTCATGGGTGAAGTTGAAATCAGACCTTGTCCTTTAACCATAAATTTGTGCAAAGCAAAACATCATCTTGGGGTATAGGTCAATTGAACATTTTAATAGTCAGGTTTGGGGGTTTTTTCCCACCACTTATGTTTGAACCAATTGGAAATTGGAATTACTTCTGAAAGCCTTGTGATCTCTTTTTGTAGTCTTCTGAGCCTGATTTTAAGATAAAGCAAAATACTTTGCCACACCTCATTGCTTGTGGTTTAGATCTTCACCTATTGGCAGATATAATGTCATAATATGCAAGGGATGCTTACAAAAAAATACGTGAATGCATAAAATAAGCATTGTTAAAATAACAATGGGTTATGCACATCCAAAGAGGCTGCCTTAAAATTTTTGGATAAAAACTGTGGCAGGGATAATGACTGCTTTCATGTTGAACTATTTTGCTGCAATTTTGTTTTGTGTAACAGTTACACATTATATTACTCAGTAGTTTATTGTTCTTTTACTTCACTCCAGGCGAAGCATTTCAGCATGGCTGGAGTCCAGCTGGATCAAAGTGACATGAAAATGGTCAAAACTTCTCTTCCAGTTAGTCTGCTGCACAGTTTGTTTAGGAAACAAAAATGTGTTTTAAATGTTAATTGAGCCTGTGTTTATCTCTTGGAGGGAGGATCATCTTCCAAATAAACTAATGAATATGTACCAAAAAGTCAACCTCTTGAGCCATTGAGAAAAAAAGGCTCATTCCGTCACACCACCTCAGCCCATCTGAGGATGTAGCTGTAGTTTCAGCTCATATGGCTGAAGGGAAGCAATTTGTCTGATACACTTTCCTCATTTATCTCTGTCATGCCATGGTGTAGCAGATCCTCTTTTGTATAAAATGAGTTGACTTTTTCTTCAAAAAATGTCTGTCTTGTGATGCTCAGGCCACATTCTGTCAAAATCCCCCATGTATTTTATAGCCCAGCTGTATTTAGAATCAAACTTTCAGCAATTTTTTCTCTCCCATTATGAGGTCCCAGAAGAGAAGAGGCAATAATGCTATTGCCTCGCAGTGTCTGGAGTACATGTATGGCACACAACTTCCTCTCCTTTTCTGCTACTATTCTAGGAAGAAGATGATCTTTTATTTCTGCTTTTGCTTGCATTTCAGCACAAGCTCTAAAAGCAAAATATCTCCTCATTTCTGTAGCAAGTGGATTTTGCTGAGCAGAGACATACCCAGTTACCCTGGTGGAAGATCTGCTTTCCCTGCTGCTTTTCCACTTAGACATTTTTAGGACTTTGGGACCCAATACACTTATAACAGAAGAATCCTAATGTATTTCTTCACCTTTGGGATTTCTGGTTTAGTTTGTGAATTTGTACAAGTACATACAGAAACAGTTGGAACTGGAATTGTGTGCCCTTGCCAAGCAGAGATGATAAAGTATCTATGCTAGAAAATACTTGCATATCTAATATTATTATCTGAAATAGCCCCTTTAATCCTAATTTGTGGGGGATGCAAGCTCACTCATGAATTGGCAAAATCACATCCCCCTGAAAAACTGACTAGCAAAACTTTGGCTGCCGAGGGCATATCAGACTTCAGTGCTTTGGCAGTGATTGATACAACTTGCCAGACAGCACCTTTTCACATGTGATAAGATCTTAAAACAAAATCTCATTTTAAATGTCTCTTTGTTGCAGTGTTAGTCACAGGTCTAATCTGAGTGTTTCTCTTATATGAATTGCTAAGAAAGAAAGAGAAACCATGTGTTTTATGAGGTACTTTAACCTCTCACCATTAGGGCAAAGAGATTCTGATAGTCCCCAGGCTCCTGCCTGCTGCACCTCACTCCTCTGCCAATGCTGTGCCAGAGGTGTCCTGCTTGGTCTGTGTAGCACCGGTGATAACGGGCTTTTAGGTGACACTACTAAACATAGCAAATCAGCAACATCCAAGAGCTCCAGAAAGGAAGTCATGATTGGGAAATGTTTCATGGTTCTGAGAAATAGATCTTCATTCCTTGCAAAATTATTTGTAACTGGTGGCATATGCAGAATTCACTGCAATTGTCTAATGCAGTTATGGAGTGCAGAGTAACATGGGAAAAGCAAAAATCTGGACATTAGCCCATTAATACAGTGGGGCTGTAATGAAGACACAAAACTGCAGCTGGTTGCGAGTCATGCAATGCCACAAACTAGCACAGATCTCAGCTGGGGGGTCCATTGAGCCTTCAGGTTTTAATATGTTTGTGTCTCTGCTAATACCTGTGTAAGCTCAATGTGCAACAGGTTGGGTACAGACACAAGGGAGAAGACCCTTGGGCAGATGATCCTGTGAACTTGAGTAGCGTGCATGAATGCTTGGCCCCTTACAAGAGAGTTTGCCTGCCACAAACAGCAAGGAATAAAGCAGAAAAAGGACACAGGAACTGGGTATAGGAAGGTAAAGTAGCTTGGCCAAACTCATAAGGCTCATCAAAGGAAAAAGGGGAGCTAGTCCACTGCTGGTGCTGTGATCACTGAATCAGGCTGATCGACCACACTAGAGCCACGCAGGCTCCTTCAGAAAGTCTTTAGGGACCCTGACTTTAAGTCTGAAGGGGAGACGAGTGTACTGAAGTTAGGCTGGGTTAAGTAATACCAAGAGGAATAAACATAATGTCAATAGTACATGAAAACAAATTGTGTTTGATGCAGTTGTCTTTTTGTTATTTATCATGGGGTAGCCACTATTCCTCAATGATGTTTTAATCAACAGCATGCATGCAAATGTACCTTGCACAAGCAAACAATGAATTAATTTGTTTAAAATTGTTCTTCTCTTCTTACATTCTCTAGGAGCGAGCCAGAATATGCCTGATGTATTTGGTGAACCAGCTGGCCAACATGGAGCACTCATTTCACCATATTCTTTTGCTGGAAATAAAGAGTCTCACTGACACTTTCTCAAGCATCTTGGGCACCCAGAGCAGAGATATCTATCGCATGAGCAACAGTTTCACAGCCATAGCCAAGCTCCTCGTCCGACAGCTAGAGAATGATAACACATCTGGAGACAGGTAAAGGTTGGTTTTGTATGATAAGGCTACAGCCATCTCCATAGCTGTGTGAGACAATGTATATTTATATTAGATATATTTAAGTTGCAATGAATGAACAATCAGCTGAAAGTAACAAGTACTGCAGTTCCTGTAAGTCACTACATTGCCATTTTTATATTGATCTTGATATCCTTCTTGTATCATTCCAGTATATACTCACTCAGCCTTTGGATTGTGTTATTTATAGGGTCAGGTAAGCATGCAAAATAGTTTACCAACACCTGATGGGCAACATCCCTAACCTGAGGCATGCATTTCAAATGCAGGTGTAAGAATGACTGACACTGAAGTAGAATTCTGTAATTGAAGGGTGGCAGTAAGAGCTGTGGGTGCACTGCAGACACCAGCTTTGTGCTACCAGGCAGAATGACTGCCAAGCATCATGCACCAGGATTTGCGTCATTTGGCACTGAAGAATAAAGAAGCTGTTCAAGTTTTGGCACTTAAAAGACAAGAAGAAAGCCATGTCCCAGATAAGTAGACTAGAGGCAGTCTAAAATTCTTCAGTTAAAAATAAATCAGTGAAGTCAGACTACACAGTTATCATTGAGTTTATTCTAGACGATAGCCACTGCCGCTGATGAGAACAATGACTGGCATAGCTGCCTCGTTAAGGTTTGCTAAAAAAAGTCTGAAAAAAAGGTTCTCAAGTTTGTACAAAAAGATGTTCCCTTCAGTCAGCTTCTTTTAAACACGTCTCAGCCTCTTTTGAATGAGTATCCTAAAGTTAAAGCATTTGGAGTGTTGCTGCATTTGTCAGTAAAAACACAAGTGTTATTTAAATATATGGTAGTAGTCACTTTTAATTAGGGAGAGACTTATAAGTAGCATTGTGTATACTGCAGTAGGTCAAGAGGGCACAAAAGAATAGTAATTCTTTGAAAAAATTTAACACAGATGTCAGAAAACTCATAACCATGAGGGACAGCCTTGGAGACAGACTTGTAGAGTTGGAGCCAAAACATTGAGGTCATTCAAGAAACAATTAATTGGTATCCTGGAGAGATTTAAAAATGAAAAAGGAGAGGAGCCCTGATATAGCTCCTCATTTTACAAGGCTGTAAGAAAAATCCAAACTTCACCTGGTGGCTGTAATCTCAGCTGAAATCAAGCCCTCAGCACTCGTTTATGAAAAGCTTCATAGGAGATAGTGGAAAAAAATGAAATGGAAGTGAGCATACAGTGGCATACATGTTTTCCAAACTCATCAAGTTCAACTGGGACAGATGTCACTTAGTAAAGGGAACCAGAAGAATGTCATGCATTCTGGGAACTGCAGTGAAGCAGGACAGGAATTGAGCCTTCAGTAATAAAGTATAACAATTATTCACAGAGCCCATTGTGGTCCCTTGATTTACAGTAGAAAAATTATTTGTTAAAATGTTATGATATTTCTATTCCTTATTATCTCCTGTGCTTAACATTAATCTCTAGAGCTGATAAAAGCTGGTAAAAAGCAAGAAGAGGTTTAATTAAAATGTTGTTGTGTTTCCCTGTTCCTCTCTAAAATTCCCCTTTGTAAGGACTGGCTTTACTGAGGAGTAGAAGCTTCTTTATCTGTGTGAGTGTGGTTACAGATGTAAAATACTGTTTGGTTGGAGAGTCTTAGTGGGGAGAAGGGAGGTAATTATAACATTTTTCAGTGGGTTTTTCAGAAGATATCCTTATTTTCCCTCAGGAGAAAAATTCTACTGCTTTTAGTGAGCATGAAAGGAAAATGCTTTGGTTGTTTGCTTAAGTTGCATTTGCTTCCACGTGGCAAGTTTGAACACAGTCATGCCTATAAGTGAATGAAAATCTACTGCTGTCTTTCTAGCCTAAGAGCTCCCATGGGGTCCAGGGGCCAGACTCTGGAGAGTAAAAAGTAGGGACAGACCATAAAAATGCACACACCTTATCCCAGGGCTGCAGTGGGGCTGCTCGGAGGTTATTCTGGTTTAAAGGAAGGACAGAGTGTGGCCTTAGGTCTGCACTGGAAGGAACTGAAAGCACTGAAAGCAGCATTCCTCCATCCTATTTGTTTTGGTTTTATTGGGTTTTAACATTTCTGTGGATAAATTGCTGCCATTGTAACAGAACAGTCCTTGTGATGCAACTGTGCTTGCCATGAGGAGGGTGTGAGTGTAGCCAGAAGTGCTGGGAAGGAAAACCTCTTCCTAATGCTCCTCTGGGTAAGGACTGGAGTCTAAGGACATGTCTGCACGCAACTGTTTTGAGCCAGTGGCAAGGCCTGGACCCTTTCAAAACAAACCTTTCTGAAACTATTTCTTATTCTCCATCTGCAGCTTGATTTTTTAATTACTTTTTTTTAATTGTATTTTTATCCCCCACCAGTCGTCTGCGACCCTGGTTGTTTGCAGCTGCCACCATCCTGTTATCTCAGTGTGGCTCTGAGAGGTCACAGTGAAACACTGACTTTTCACAATTATACTTTTTAGGTGTTTGGCTTTATATTTCAGGCAGGTATCAAGCAAAGTACAAGCTAAATAAGACAAGAACAAGTACAACAGCAAGTAAGGCTAAAATAAGAGTTCTTCACTAATTTAATCAGAGTTTATTCTGACTTGTGCTAGCATAAGTGGGACCAGTCCAGACACTGACATGGAAATACCCTCCTAGCTCCAGAGCTGCTGCAGTTACTGAACTGCAGTGATTTTTAAAGAGGGGCAATCCAGAGCATTTGTGCTGTGAAAGGAAACAAGGATTTTAAAATGTGTGGCTGGATTATAACCATTCCTTCCAGAATCATGTGTTTACATAAGAAGAAACTGATTTCTTTAGAGTGATGGCTGGCTTGGAGTTGTTTGACAGAGGCAATTTTACATGCAGTTAGTGGAGAATATAATTAAAACCATGTGATGCTCTGTTGCCCCTTACTGTCAAAAAATTGCAAGTTATTCAGCCTCAGAGGGACTTTTTAAGAACATGGAGTTTTAATGGACTGATTCAACCCAGAAGTATCATATGGTCCATTGAAAGAAGGCAAGAAACAAAAGAAAGATAATTAAATGGTGCTTTCAAGTCCTTGATCTGGGTAAAGACAGGGAATAACAGGTTATACCAGTGCTGCTCGCTTTAGTGTGTGACTGGATGAAATGATCTTTTTTCCTTAAGGGAAAGGATAGGTCTAGCACATGGCATCATTTGGTATTCCTTTGTCATTCATTTGCCTTTCATTTTCTACAGTGTTCTTTAAATCAACACGTGTAGTAGTGAAGAATGCTCTAATAGCACCTAAGACTTTCCTATGCTGGTAAGGTATTATGCTGTGATTTAATTCAGCACAAGCACCAAGAAGCCTGTCTGCATGCAGCATCTGTTGCCACTTCATGTCCTGCCTGGCTCCCAGGAGCAGCTGCCCTGTTCGCAGCACCTGCCACTGCCTGCTCTCTGTGATTGTCAGCATCAGCTATCGAAATGTTCTGGCTTCTACCATCAGTACCTGTGAGTGGAGAGGCTGTGAGTGGCATTGCATGTGAAGTGACAGAGGATGCAGTCTCCAGCTCTCTGTGGAACCTCCACCTGGAATGTTATCTGGCTGATAGTATTTCTATGATAATTTCTAGCAATAATTTGGAAGCTGCTGATGGGTTTCCCAACCATGACCCGGAGGTTTTGAGATTGCCGTCACTGTCCATCACTTGTCTTCTTCAAACCTGCAGGTCCATTGTATTTGAGGAGATGATTATGCCTGTTCATTGATGAACCCCAAGGACTCACACTTGATCCATTTGTGTTGCCTACATCTTCAGAGCTGAAGCCCTGGAAGCAATCCCATCTCACATGTATTTTTAGCAATGTCCATTTGTGTATGCTCTTTTTCCCATTTTAAGCACCTGGCTGGTGTTGTTATAATGGTGCTGGTGGTCTGGAGAAATGCTTTGTAAATTAATGTATCACTCTTGACTTGCTGACCTGTATAATTAGGTCTCTTTCTAAAGAGAATTTTAAAGCAGTGAAATGGTGAGTGGCATAGTACTGACTTTTCAAGACAGGTCCTTACAATTTCTTTATAGGTTTGTGCATCTTTTTCCTCTCAAAAACAGCCTGAGCTTTGGTGTAAGCTGATACTCTTCCAGCAACCTCAGCAATGTGCTGAATGTCTCCTGCCAAGATTTCAAACAATAGTTTATTTTACTGTGGCTGGAAGGGGAGGCCAGCAGGAAGGCCTACCAGGCATCCCATTGGGCACAGGGTGGAGGCTTCATTGAATGTTTCACTTGGGGTATGTGCTTTTGGCTTCCTGGGAATTGGGAGCATGTAAAGCAGGTACATGTGAGAGGCATGACCAGGGCTGAGCGCTCTGACTTCCTATGCAGTGCTTGCAGTTGTCCTGAAACCCAAGGCAACAACCAGGTCATAAACAAGGTGGTGGCTTGAGGAACACCAGGCAGCAATGAGCCCTGTGTGCACTAACTTACTGCTGCTTCACATATGGCAAATAGGATTCATTGATGTGCTTCTTTAGGAGAAGGATTTTCTTGTATTTCCTTCATAAAGCCACCAGAGTTCAACAGGAGAACGACGGACCAAAAAATGCTGTTGTAAAAGGCCATTTAATTTTCCAAACATCATCAAGGCTTGCTGGCTTGGGTCTGTCATTCATAAACCACATCAGTCCATCAGTCCTGTCTCTGTGGCCAGAGGACTTTATAAGTTTTTACATACGTAGCAAGACATTTTTCTTAGCACTTATTTCCCACAGTGGAGCAGTGTTAAGTGATCTTGAAGTGACAGCTTTCTAACAATTAAATCTTGTCCCATATCTCCAGAGAGATTTGTTAGTGAAGGTCAAACTGTGGTTCTTAATTACAGAGGAATATTTTTTTCAGTGTTCTGCACTGTTAATATCTTCTGAGATCTTGCCTAAATTAAAAACAAGACAAAATTTACCAACCCCTCTGAGAAATATCCTGAGCTGCCTTTTTCAAACAAATGAAAAAATGCATTTTCTGATGCAGGATTTGTGAGTTTGGTTTGGTTTGGTTTTTTTTAACATGCTTTTTTGTTTCCACAATTGGTAATCTGCAGAATTTGGGAGTTTTTAATAGGCTTCCCAACTGTGAGCATGACACATTGATACGCTGCTGCTTTGAAAGGCTATGTTAAAACTCTTATTTGCGGCTTTCCATATCTGTATTTTACAGATTCAGCTATTCAGATGTTTCCTCATCAGGGAAAAAAACAACAACCAGCAAACAAGCAAATAAACAAACAAACACAAAGAAACGGTCAGAAGTAAAATGAGCTCTAAAGAGCTCTGGGTAGAGTTTAAAAAGTAAATACTGTCAAATACCCCTTAATTCCCTGAGATTTCCAGTTGTCTTCATACTGCCTTCATGATTTTTTGGTCCAGTTACTCCATAGTTGCAGGAGTAAGATGGAAACACAGAAATCCCCAACAGAAGGCACGTCCCTGAAGAAGAGGGGAAGGAGCAACAATAGTTTTGCCACATGTGCTGTTGGTCCCCCAGGAAATTCAGTCCTGGAGTTGCATAAAAACCAAGCAGCATCTTCAAAGAATACAGATATCTAAGGGTTAGGTTTCTGGAAAATGGCTCAGTATTTAGAGAAGCCAAGTCTCACTGTGGGCTGTGAGCTGTGCAGGATCCTACCAGCAAACTCCGTTTTCAGAAGCTCAATTTTGGGGAATCTGGCAGTCAGACTGAAAACTTTAAGCTAGGAAACCTGGATTTGAGCATAGAAAAGGCTGAACTTGGGAGAGGGTGCAACACTGGTGTGCCTGCCCTTGCCCTGGTAAGGGGTGGTGGGTCTGTCATCCTGGGATCCTTCTGCAGAAGGTTTCCATTGTGCCCTGCGGCTTTTGCAGTAGCAATTACTGCCCCAGCAGCACCATGGCTGGGCCTCCAGCAAAGACAGGTTTTTTTACTGGTCAAAAGACATTTTAATGGCTAGAAAGCAAATTTTTAACAGCGCTATATCTGACAGGAGATTTATTTTTGTTCCTTAAGATTAACAGCTTCCCTTAAATTTATTTTAAAGTTATCTTCAA
>JAOEHX010008230.1:9469-48154 GCA_025448015.1 Bolborhynchus lineola
GATTATTTTTCAAGCATAAGGCAAAGCTTGTGTATTATTATGGCATAATTCCTAACACTACATTCAACACATACGATCTCTTCTTTCCTAACCAGTTCATTTATGCAGAGGGTTAACAGTTTTTTCCTGAAATTTGTATCTAAAACGATTGCATAGTAATCCATTTACCTACGAACACCTTGATAGGAATTAAAGGTTTTACAATGTTTATTCAGGATGGTCAAGTCTGGCATGGAAACTTCTGTATTTGGTAGTAACCGCAAAGCATTTACAGTACTCGCATAATGAATTATCTTGTTGCTGTGTGGAGCGCTGGAGTTGTATAGAGAATGACTTTGCCATGGTTGACAATATCTAAGTATATCAGACACCGAGTTAAAACAACAGTTGCCTGAAGGCTTCTTTATGTTCAGGGAAAACCTGAGTCAACAAAGCTATCTTCTCCTGAAAGTTTGTAGCCAATTTGTTAAAAACAACCTCTCAACCAAAATTTGCCAGTGACAGTTTCCCCAGATTGCAAAAAGGTGGCTTCACTCAGTAATTTCTTTAAATGTCTTATGAAATTCTGCTCCCCTCAGAGTTCCTGCATGAGAGAGAATTCCACAGCTACAAACCTCAGCACCTCAGAGTTGGGGACATACACTTAAATGCTGGAAGTTGTTCTTCCTCACAATGAGAAGGATAAGTGAATTCTCTGCTTCCCGTTCCTCAGGTTATAGGAACAAAGCTCCAGCTGACTGCTGGGAAAATTTCAGAGGTCAGTTATTCCTCCTGTAATGTTAACTGCAGGTGTTAGCAAAGAGAACTTTCTCCTGGATGTGCTGACATCACTTTAGCCTGTAGGACTTCTTAGAGCATCACCTTCTCAAACAACACTTTGATCCTTTCATAGCCCAAGCAAGTCAGTGACACAGTTTGTTGCAGCAGGACTGCTTCCAGCTATGAGCCATCCAGAGACACTAAACAGGGTGAGTCATATCAGCCTTCTTGATATTGTCACAACCTTAATTAGCTTTTTTAGCTTTTTTTATTACCATGAAGCACTGATCTTCAGAATGAAAAAGATGACAGTTGATGAGGTCAAGTCAGGGTTAACAGCTAGTTATTACTGATAAAGGGCCTGTATCAGCTTTTTCTTTCTTTGTCAACATTTTTCTTCAATAATAGCACAAGGAAAGTACCTATTTCTGTACTAATGTATGTGGGTTTTGTTGTTTGGTTGTTTTTTTTTTTCCTTGCATGAGCTGAGAACTAAAGTGAAGAAGCTTCTCTTGAGCAAGGGGATGGACCAAGTGACCTCTAGAAAACCCTTCCAACATAACATTTTTCTACAACTCTGTGACATGGATTCTTTCTGTCTTGCCTGTCTCTTCTGCTAACTCATGAAGCTATGTAAAGTGACTGTATAGGGTGTGGGCATTGGTCTGTACGCCACCTATCTTAGAGACAAGCACTAACCAATTAGGTGCATTTCAAGGTATTTTCATTCAACATCCTTCAGTTTTCGGTGATTGAAACAGAAGGAGCCAATCTGGGAAAGGAAGTGAAGCTATTGCACAGAGCTAAGTAGGCAAGACACACATATTCCACAACAGCTGTATTTCGCTTCCTTATAAAGCCTAGAATGTAGCTTTGAATTTGCTAGACAAAGTAACTTTTTTAGATAAGAATGAAACATTGAGATTACTGGAAGTCATCTGTGAAAGTACCACTTCACTGCCTTATCAAAAAAAAAAAAATGCAAATCAAATCCCAAAAATCATTTAATTCAATCCTTTATTCACTATGTTTTTATAAAAGAGCTGGATTTTATAAAAAAAAAAAAAAAAAAAAAAAAAGACCACAAAACAAAACAAAACAAAAAAAAAACAGATGCTTTTGTATGAGAAAACACGTTTTTTCCATTTTCTACTACCTTTCTGAAACCCTGATGCCACTGACACAGAAAAGAGTTGCAAACGGTTCTGTCAGTGAAAGAGGTGGATCAGGTTACAAAAGGGAGCTTGTCTGTGCATGCACAGCACTCTACTTCTGGTGGAGGCTGTCACATTACCACAGTGACTTCACACCTACCACACCTCAGCTTATGCAAGTTTGAGAGTTGCGTAAGACTTCGACCTGCACAACCAGTGTTTTTTCCTGTGAACCTCTCTATGGGTATCCTTCTGTAGATCAGGAGTGGCACAGAGATCTGGAGCAGCTTGTCAACGAAACATACAAATCACTACAAACTAAATAGAACAAAGGCTTTCTAGTGCCTCAAAGTGTACCTCACCACTTAAATGTGTTTCATCTGAAAGTACTGAGTGCTAGAAATTGTAACCATATTTACACTTGAGAACTTTGGTTGTCTATCAACAAATGTTGCAACCTTCTATGCAGATGGATGTCTGATTTTTCAGATATATATCAGAATGAGAATTCAGCTTTTGCTTGCATAACTGTAGATCCCCAAAGTATATTTTTGTCTTTAGCTCTTGCCATGGGTAAGAAAGTTGCTATTATTGCTTCACATTATCTTTCTTTCCTTGGAACAGGATAACGTGGATCTTGGTGACCTGATGTTTTCACTCTGCTACCTTCCAACAGCTGGTAGACTAACTATTACAATAATAAAGGCAAGAAATTTAAAAGCAATGGATATCACAGGAGCATCAGGTAGGAATGAATTTAATGTTCAATATGGATTTCTGTCCTGATTCCCTCCTGAGGCACAGAATCAGCACTGTCAAGTCCCAGAATGATTTTTGAGAAGAGGGTTCTACACTGCAAGCTCTTGGGTTACTGGAGTACAGGAACTTCAGAGAAAAAGTAATATATTTCAGTTTGCTCCCTTGTAACCAACAGTGTAAAATAACATGCTTATAAAAAGACTTCAAGATTATTACTTCTAAAGTCATTGTGATTCAGAATAGCAGAAGTTAGCCAAACTGTTCATAACACTCGGAAATTGTATAGCAGACTATTTGTTATGGCTATGGCACACAGGCAGACTGACCCTCTCTGACAGTCTCCCAGAGCCACGAAGCCGATGCTGCTGTTGTTGGCATATGGACAAAATGGGGTCATCACAGATTCCTTTCAGCAGCCCTTTCAAAACTCTATGATGAAACCAAGAAACTAATTTAAATTAGAGTTCATAGATGACTTTTAACTACTAGCAGGGAGTTGTAGAGCTCCCAGAAAGAAGCGACAAAGAAATAGCTTTCTTTGCTACACTCGGGGTTTAAACTTACTTATAATTCTCTTGAGAAATAGAAGTCAGTAATTGTTACACTCTTAATTATTTTAACCATACATCGGTAAATCTCACAGTGAAAAATATTGTCATTTTCTGTCTGTCCGACAAATCTGCACAAGTAATTAGGCTGTTATAAATAGGCTGATAACACAGGCTGTTGTATAAAACAGTCATGTACGACACAGTTCAGTGGGCATTTTAATACCCTTTGAGAAGTTGGTAGACAACAAAGAGCTTCTTGGACCTAAATTTTTCATTATAACCACTCAATCAGGTAAAGCTTTCAAAGCTCTACTGCCTCCTAGGCATTCAGTGGTAATGAAGAAGCTCAAATTTTGGTCAGGTCCAGGTGATTAATTCTACAAGCAGATATGGGCATACAAGAAGGCTGTTCCCTTGACTTTCCATTTATATTTGCTTAAAAAAAACAAAAAAACCCCAACTTTGTTCTTATGATTCTCACAGATCCCTACGTGAAGGTTTCTTTAATGTGTGAAGGAAGGCGACTAAAGAAAAGAAAAACTTCCACCAAGAGGAATACCCTTAATCCCGTTTACAATGAAGCCATAATCTTTGACGTCCCTCCAGAAAACATTGACCAAATTAACTTGTCGATAGCTGTTATGGATTATGACCGGTGAGATACCTGTAGCTGTAAAATAACATCATCTATTGACTTACAAAATCTTGAATAGTAGTTTTGCATCCAGAAACAAAGCTATTTTTTTTCCCCAATAAACAAGAAATTAATGTTATATTAAGTTTGGTAGAAGACTAAAATTTCTTGTAACACCAGGCAGAATTTCCTTCCTAAATTTTAAAGTACAGATTTGCATCCATAACTGACGTAACTAAGCTGCATATATGTCTACCTGAAATAGCTTAACATATCAGACAGTCAGCACTTTGATGTTCTGGTTTTGCACCCCTTAGACACATTTCTGCATTTCTAAAATTGTGGTTTAGAGCTTATTTGTATTTGCAGCTAATTACAGAGCAAAGGCAACTTACCTTTTTTATCTTCAGACAAAATTAAGAAACAAATGCACACAGACATGCAGTGTATGCTATAATGAGGAAAATACAAAATTGCTCTGATCAGTGGGAAATGCAAAGAGCAAACCTATGTATTTTATAGTTCCTTATGTTTGTCAGGCAATAATTAATTCTAAAAATCTGTGATTATGTTTTTAATGAAATAAGTGAATGATATGGTTCTAAAGGTAAAATTTTAAGAAAAAAATATTATGGAACATTTTCACAGTGTAGGTCACAATGAGGTCATTGGAGTATGTCAAGTAGGCAACGATGCAGAAAGTCTAGGCCGTGACCACTGGAACGAAATGCTGTCATATCCTCGGAAACCCATTGCTCACTGGCATCCCCTTGCAGAGGTAAGATTTTTATTTTTTGCTTCCCCATTACTATAATTGTGAATATTCTTCTGTATGGCATTAGAAGTTGGATAAAATTTTATGAACAAAACCAAGATCCACATGCATGCACTGAAACATAGAAAAGGGCTCGGAAACACCGATATTAAGTCAGACATAACACAGAAGTTAAGTCTGCTCTTTTCGATTTTAGGGAGACAGTAATAAATGTATTTAACATATATACATGGGAAAGTGAGCATTATACACTGGATTAAGGGTTTGGTTTTGCTTTTTAAATAAGATCTTGGGTAGCTTTCACTACTAATTGATATAAAGAAATGTACCTTGTTTACAGAACAACCAAAACCTATTTTTTTATATAGAACAACCTAATATGACTTCTTCTCTCGTAACAATATATCATCCATGCCGCTAGCACATCTCAAGGGATGCCTAACTGCACTGAAAAAAAATGTTTAAGTGTCTCTGGAGATCTGAGGTGCTGATAAGAAGCGACACAATCAGAAAACCTTTTTAAGGTTCCTATGTTTTTTTTGTTTTGTTTTGTTTTGTTTTTTGTCTTTAGGGCCCTATTCAGCAGAAATGTTATGCAGGTCTTCTGCGCTTGGATGGCTGCCGAAGAGGCTTCCTCACCCTTTTAACCTATTCAGCAGAAATTTGGCATTCCTGTTGAACTCTTTCTTAGCCATATCCTCAGGGGCTATTCCACAGAGTCCAGTGGGGTAAAGATGTCCTTTTAATCCCTCTGTCTAATCCTCTCCCCAATACAGGGAATACTAATCCTGACTCATGATACACAAAAAATCATCAAAGATCTAACTAAATTGCTTCCTAAGAGTTGCCATCACTTACTTGCATTGTTGCTATCACTGGCTTAAGTCAGGCAGTAATCCCCGTCAAAAGAAACTACTATGTTTTAGCTATAATGTTACCCCCAATGCAGAAAGACAGGAAAGACCATAGTATTCATATCAAGCCACAAACGACGCCATAAGCACCTAATATACAGAGGCAGAGAGTTTGCAGCCTCTCTGAGTATACTTTACACATCAGAGTGCAGCCATGTTACTAGAACAAAACTGAGGACTTCACTTACTTGTCTGCAAGCACTAACCCTAGGTAGCTGCATAAATAGTTATTGGGCAATAGGAAGATGCTAAAAAGTAGCAAAAAAAAAAATCACAGTTTTGCCCTGTCTCCATAAGCAATTACATTTAGTGGTGCCTGGGATCACAGCAGCACAGATTCACCTGTGAGAACTGTGAGTGCTCACAGGCTCTGTTGCAGTGTGAATGCACCATGCCTTTTCAGTACAAGGTTGCTGACAACAATTAAGTATTCTATGAAAGAAGATCGAGCAAAGTGGGGGAGATCTGCCTATATGATTGTGCCCTCAATGACAAGCTATCTATGAGCTGAAGTGCCACATTTAAAAAGCCTACCTGGGCATTTGGGAGCTGGGTTTACAAAACTCATCACCAAGTTCTCAGTTGTAGCCAAGCGTTGATAGGAACGGCCTGACGTACACGAGGAGTAGTGTAATGATTATCATTTCCCAGAATATGAGAAGTATCTCTTAGCGGAAGTTATCTACATCCTTACATTCAACCTGTCTTCCCTCTTTGATAAATTTTATTGCAGCCAGAGCCCACAATTAGGTTTGACAGTTCTTCCCTTTTTACAGGCATCCTGTTCTTTTCATACATGCCTGGCTAACTTCTTTAGATTGCATTACTGTGGATTACTTTTCATGTCACTGAGCTAAACAGAGACATATTTTTTTCCTTCCCAGGAATCAAGTGGGGGAGGGTGTCCAGCGCATCCAGGCTGTGCAGAGAAATATATACACAGCATATCATTTTGGTTCCTGAATCAGGATTAGACTCAGCGAGAGCTTCTGGAACCTCTGTGGCCACAGCCATAGGACCCTGAATA
The DNA here is from genome assembly GCA_025448015.1 of Bolborhynchus lineola. Lineage (NCBI taxonomy): Eukaryota > Metazoa > Chordata > Aves > Psittaciformes > Psittacidae > Bolborhynchus > Bolborhynchus lineola. The sequence goes on from JAOEHX010008230.1 coordinate 16,043, forward strand.
TTTGCTGAATAGGACCCTCAGTCTTCTACTGTGTGAAGAGCTATTGGTTTCAAGTAGCATAATGTTATCCATTTATAGCATTAATTCTCCAGCTGACAATATTGCTACTGATAGATTATTTGTATGGTCGCAAGCATTACCCAAATTCAAGTCATAATTACTCTTCTTTAGAATAACCCAGGTTTTACAAGCAGCATGATAGCAATGAAAAACAACAAATATGGGAAGCAGAAATAAATAATGGTTCTTGGATTTGCAAAAAAAAAGAGTGCAGTATTGTGAATGGATAGCTTTCTAAATATTTTTTCAAGAATTACTGATATTTATTTTTTTATGACAAGTTGTGCTCTCAGTCTCAGTTGGTGCCTCCTTTCACCTTACAGGAAAGCTATAAATTAATATGCTTCTTTGCAGAAATCCTTCAAATCTGAAAAACTGAAAAAAGTTCCGTTGGGTGAGAAAAAGATACATATGGTATTTGTAATGACAGTATGTTCTTTTAGAAAGGAGGTAACCATCTGTGTAGCAAGGAAGCTGTTAGTCCTCAACCCTTGTAGGTGATTTTCCAGTCGATGTTTCTTAATTGTGTCCATGACTCTGCAAAAAGTTGGAAACATATCGCAGGCAGCTGTGCTCTGTTATACCAACAAGCACACACATGTGTGTGCATGTGCACACACACACTGTCATTTTAAAATGCTGTTTCAAATGTATAGTGCCTGTGAAGACTTGTAGCGCAATTAACAGAGATATTTTACATGATGGTATATTGTAAATGTTGACAAATTCTGACCATTAAAAAAAATAATCCAAGCACTGAACTCTTTCACATGATGAAATTTGTGCCCTGGAACAAGAGCCCGTGGGATAAATTTTTGCCACTTACTTAGCCATGCATGGAGTTCTCTTCAAATTTTTGTAGGGAGAGTTTGTTTGAAGTTTTAACATGGCAAATTTTATTTAAAAAATGCAAACTCAAACTGTGAGTATTTTATACAATCTCAGCGTAGTTGCCTGATACGTACTTAGTAGGTAGGGAGCCCTGATCTCTGTAGAGTTTGGGTAAGTTGATGTGTACACCCATTGCTTCATGTCTTGTTAGAGTTGAATGGTCACCAAGCAGTTTGGATTCACAAATCTTCCTAACAAAAATATGCATGCACATATTGAGTAAAATGTTTGAAATTTTGATCCAAATACTGAAAAATTACTTTTATAACCTATCAATGAGGATCTTCCTCATCTCTGTTCAGTGAGCATTAGAGTAGCATCCAGCAAACCACAGAGGCTTAGGGATGAGGAAGAAAATATAATTTTTTATTAAATTTAATTTTGCTGACTCATGACTGGCAAATTGTCACTCAGGCTGTGGCATTACCACATGCTTTTTAAAAACATCTGCCTTTCCATTGTAGTTCACATATGAAACAACAGCTATTTTCTATATTTGGGTACTTTACTCTTCACCTTTATACTCCACTTAACCAAGGCTATTCCCTAGACCCAAAATATTTTCATAATATGGTTCTGGTGAGACAGTAGATTGCTACTGTCTTTGGACTGCAGCACATTTGAAAGAACAGAGGATATGCTGCTACAAAATCACCTGGAAAGCCAGAGAAAACTATGGTCCCAATACTCTTCAGTCTTTCTTTTCTGATCTATGAATTTCAGAGGTAAATTAGTAGAAGTCTCACAAGAATAATTTTTAAGCTGCAACCTTCATTTGTTTTCTTATTTCCTGTAGATACATAATTATGCTGTTTGACAAGTATCATAATTCTAACATAGGAAAGAAAATCCCTTAGAAATGCATCTCAAAGATTTTAATCCCACTTCACTCATTAACAACATGCTATTAAACTGTTGCTTTTAGTTTTCCGTAAGAAACCACCATGTCAGATGAAATAAATTTTTTTTATGAAAACCAGTGACACTGATGCAGACTATAATAGGCAATTGTGTGATACTCCCATGCCGAAATACTCACAGCACAACCCTTCTGCAGTTGAGTGCTCAAATATTTCTTTATCTGTTTCTGCTGAAATCACAAGACATTAAAAGCATTTCTATTCTCTTTTGTTTAATTTTTCTCTGTAAATAATCCTGGCAGTGGACAAACACACAAGCATCTCAACATGGGGAAACAAGGACTACCAGAATAGAAGGCAAATATGTAGCAGAAAAATCCCAGTGCTCAAACTGTTCCTACCAATCAATACAGACCAGGTTTATATACCAGTGGATCCGTAAGGCACCAAAGCAGTACATGTAAGAACATTGTTATATAGAGGTCAATTTTAACTACCAATAGAGGAACTGCTGATTCAATCTAAAGTGAGACAACAGTAAAAGGCAATGCAAAGGAATGAAAATAGAGGTCCACCCCTCTTGGCCCGAGGGGATAGATGTTGGGGAGGGGGGAGTTGGTTGGTTTCGTTCTTTTCTTTTTGTTTGTTTTTGTTTCACTCCCATGTTTTTAGGCACCAAACATGATATGTAGCTATACTAACATGAGTGCTGAAAGTCAGAGGCACAAGAGAGATATTTACACGTTTGTCACTTGGCAGCATTGGAGCACTGAAGGGATCTATTTGCCATTAAAAAAAAAAAAAAAAATAGCCACAAACTCTCTTATTGCTTTAAATGTAACAGTCAACAGGAAGGGAGAAAGAGGAGCAGAAATGCAGTTGAAAAATGTTTGACGAAGTTAGGAATATCTGAAATCACTTTACTGTTAATGCATTTTGTTTGAACAGAAAAGTGAAAAAATCGTGGACTAGGTGACTTGATCTGAAATGTAATCAAATTAAAAGCTTTCTTCACTTTAGAACAGTGCATTGTCATATGGTTACATCTCAGAATCAAGTGGAAAGCAATTACTTTCATATCTAGAAGGGAAAAAACATGTAGAGAAAGTAATCCACAATCCTGTAGAATTTAATAGAAGCCCTCTGTGCTGAAAAAAATGGCAGCAGCACAGACTTCATAACAGCATCATCTTGTTGTACTTGGTGCAAGGCCTTGCTTGCAGCCCTAATTCTGTTCTGAAGTGGTAGACCACGACACCTTACGGTATGTGAACTGAGCTGTGCAAGGTATGAATTATCTTGTAATGGCACTGCACATTCAAGGCGGAGTTGTTTCGAGAGCTGTTTTTTGAGTTAATTTATAATACAGTGGGTTGCTCAAGGGACTACAGCTGCAAGTTATCCAGGGTTCTGCAGTTCTAAGGACCTTCAGAATCTCCTTGAAGGTTTGTAAAGTTCACTAGTCCTGATGGCAGTGATGGACACTGTTCAGGAAAGGTATCATCAGGACGTAGCTCAACTGATGACTGAACACAGCAGACATGGCAAAGAGGGGAAGCTGACATGAGGACTTGGAAGCATCTGGGGTGTTTGTTTGTTTGTTTTGTCTTGGTTTTTTAGTTCCTCCTTTTGCTCAATGTAGACATTGTAAAACTGGAATGTTTTACTCAGTTGCATGCTGGCCAGCTGTCATTTTTAATACCCATTGCAAAGGTGTGTGAAGAGAGGTGTGTTGTTTTGGTATATTTTTGTTTTTAATAACACATGTACATTGTACTATAATTTATGATTTCTTGTCCAATAAATAGAACTGCTATCTCTGTGTTTCATGTCTAATTTTGAGAGTAGAGCCATACCTGTATTAAGGCTCTCTCAATTAGATGGGCATTTTGTTCATTTAGTAGAAATAATGCATGATTCCTTTTGCAGTGATGGTTTGAGGGACAAAAAATTTCTTAATTTTATAATATGTATTACAATCTTCTAAACACAAGTAAAAATGTACCGTGATTTATTTATATAAATCTAGTCTGAACAAATAAGTTTTGATCTAAATAAAAACTCTGTAAGAAATGTGCAATTGTAATTTATTACTCTTTTGTATTTAAAATATTAAAGTTCAAGTCATTAGTCAGAAAGCTAGCAAACACTTTGGAAATGTTTTAACTCATATTTTCTCCATAGATGTTGTGCTTTGGTAGTGTAAATGAGACCAGAGAGACAAAGCTGTTAACATGACAGTTACTTGACAGCACTTAAACATAATTGGGAGTTGGGTACTGAAATCTCCTCTTGTTTCATCCCAAAGTCACAGTCATCACTACAGAATGATTTTTGAAGATACCAAACATGAATCTCATATATACTTAAGAAAATCAAGATGCTACAAAAGTGCTTCTACCAAGTGACAGTGTATTAAATTACCAAAATTAGTATTTAGCATGGCATGCTAGCAAAATTAGCAATCCTCCTGTCAACACCTGACATGTAGCTCAGGGAAATTCCCAGTGGTCCCCTCGCAGAGCCCAGAAACAAATAGAAAAGAGAGCACAGATGTATCTGGTCTAACCACACAAACTGCACCTAGAAATGTGATACTCTTGTCCTTTTTTCTTGTCTTTTTTTCACACCAACTGAAATTACATATCTGCCAGCAAGGGTTCTAAATGTGCATGACATCTGATTAAGATTGTCTCTTTAGGGATATACTCAGTCTCTTGTCATTTGGAAGATACAGCCTAGGACATTAATAAAGGGCAGCTGACATACAAAATGTGGCATAAAATAATTTCATGCAACTAAGAATTGAATATAGTTCTGTTAATTTCTTGGAACTATTTGACATTGCAGACACATGGAAAAGAAACGAAAACAGGCCAGTAGTTTTGAAGTTGATGTTATCCTTAATAATGGTAGCACCTTTAGGTCCTAGATAGATTCCTGCTTTTCTGCATTACATACAGATACCTGTACATGGTGCTCCAGACAGCTGGTGTGCTAGGATAACAAGAGAGGTGGAAGATTAACGAAGGATACATGTATAAGCATTTCATCCCTGGCAAGGAATGTAGTGCTAATTATCCCTCTCTGTCTCATAAGCTACTATACAAGTATCTATAACAGTACTAAAGCAGAGGGGATGTATGAACATCAAAACTGTTTTTAATGTATTTTCAAAATAGTTTTGCATGTTTCTATTTCTTTGTTAAAAAGCAAGCTATACCCTTTCCTCCGTCAAAAAAGGTCCACACTTCTCCTTTCAAGACATTTTTCCCACATAATCATCCTGTAAGTCTTTATACATAGCCTGCAGACTTGAAACAAAACTTCAGTAAAACTGGAACAACTGATTGCAGCAGCCTGAGAATGAACTGAAAGTGAAAAGCCAAAGGTTGAAAATCCTCACTGAAAAAGCCTAATCAATATCAAATAATGTATCTCACATAACATTAAACCTGAGAAGGCTAGTGATCCTGCACAGCCAATATCCAGTGAGATGAAAATTAAGGGAGACACCTTGTTAATGATAAGCCTTACTAGCAGCTGACTGTGACTTTCCACAGGGGGAATGCCTGGTGAGGGTATGCAACAAAGTCTAAAAAGTTCCTCAAGTGACAGGTGTGCGAGTACACAGCCATGTCCCTGAAGAGCTGAAGACAAAGTAAGGAATCAGTAACTCAGAAAGGAGCAGAGATGCAGAACAGGCTGAACCTCCACATCTAAAGGCAGTCAGCTTGGCAAACTTTGTGACTCCAAATTCTAAGCAAAACAAAAAACCACCTCGCTTTCTTGAAACAGTAGATAGGTCGGGGTTGAATTCTTCCCCTGCATGGGCTGTGCAAATAGGAAGTTTTAGCACTCATGAAAGCCAAAATTGCCCCTTAGTGGTGACAAGAACAAAGTATTTCGTCACCATTTTTATCACCCTGATCAGTATTCTAATATTGCCATTTAAACACCACCAAGTAATTTACTGGCTATATCATTTCCAAATTAATTAACCACACCATCCAAAAGGTCATGGCCTGAAACAACTTAATAACTTGCAAGTAACTATTAGTGAATTTATGTTCCAATACAAGCTCAAGTAGGAAAAGCTGTAAATTTCTGTAATGTAAGATGAGCCTCCACAGTCTGGTTCAAAGACTCTAAAAGAGAGCAGCTTTAATATTAAAGAATCATTTGGAAGTGTGAGAGATGTTAATAAGTCTTACTCAGAAAAAAATCTGGTACATTTTTGATCTATTAATAAAATAAATTTAGGCCATCATGAATGGTAAAAGACTTCCTTAAGCGGTGCTATGCATCAAAGGTAGCAGAAACCTACTGTACACCTGGGAGGGTGATTATATCCAGTTCAGTGCCACACAGACGTGCTGTGTGTACAGTACCCACAACAGTAACTGGGAACAAATATTTTACTACTTTGGATGGTTTTCTTGCTATTGTTAGCAGGAGCTAAGGTTTCCTGTCATACTTACCCAAATTAGTGCATTTTTTGCCTCTTTATCCAGTTGTTTGTAAATATTTCAAGACTTCTTCCCTTTCTATACTACTTGAACTACTTGAAAAGTTAAAGTGGATTGAAACAGAAGGAGGAACTCTCAGTATGATGCTGGAGCTGAATCTCCTTCTTTAGAAAGAACAGAAAGTTGTTTCCTCCTACTCTTATTTTAGATCCACATTAAATTAAAATTAATTGTTCCAAACACTGTCAAACAAGCTCACTCAAAAAAGAAATTCCTCCCTTTCATCAGAAGCATCTTTAGGTGTGGCTCTGCTGAGCCCCTTTTTTGTTTCCTTCAATCTGAGACCTAGGGTGGCATTCTCTCCCTCTCTCTTTTCTGCTATCACCTTGCTAAGGCAGAATAGCACATTTCAGCTAAACCTTCAAAAGTTCTGGAGCTTTTCAAACAAGATCTAAGATGCTTTGCCTTTGAAATTCCACTGCAAGTAGAACTAACATTGAAGTTGCATCTATATGTATGCCTAACAGGTTTCTGTTTTAATTGTCTGCTGGTTTTACTTTGGGTTTTTTTCCACTTCTGATAGCTGCCTTCTCTTCTTTTCCCTCACCACCTTTCCCTCAGTGATTTTTACTAGACAGATTACTTCAGTCATTTGCATTCTTCACATATGAGAAAACTTTCCCTCAACACATTGATTTCTCCTGCAATTTTCCCAGTAAGACCAGGTCCAACAGACAAGGCTGGTAATGAGCTGTTCCAACCTTTACTAATATGTTGTCTGCTATTACCTCTCAGAAATAACATTTCCATTAGAAAGATTGTATTTTGTCTTCACATAACAGCTCAAAAGTGTAGGGACGTAAGGGCAGCTACAGAATGTCATAACATGGTAGAATAAATTGCCAGAGTGCAATTTAATTAGTTAATAATAGTAATAGCCATGCCTGAAACACTTCTGATGAATGCTGCAAAACTGAAGGTGATACCAAATCACAAAATCAATAGCTACTCATATCTGCTCCTAAGGACATCAAACATTTGTTGATAATATGAAGTTTGAAAAAGTACATTCATAAAATATTTCAGGCCATGACACAGTCTGAAATGTCAGAGCATTCTAACACTTGTCCAAAGTAATTTTCAGGAACACAGAGCAAATGAACAGGCAAGAGAACTGTGTTTAGAGAACTTGTTACCATAGTATTCAGGTGAACTGACATCATACTTGTACTATCCAACTGCCCAAATAACACAGTTAATTAATAAATACCTTTTAGAAGTTTCTTTTAAACCAAATGCACAGCAATCTTCTAGTTCTACCGGCCTTAAGAGAAAGAGATTTGGATTTACTGCTCTATATTAATTTCCTTTACCCTTTGCTGCATGCTGTACCTCCTTATGAACTGTTTCAAAAACGGTAATTGCATGAGAAAAAAAAAAACAAAAAAAAATACCATGAAATCTCTAAATCATTATTTGATTGAGATTCTTGAGTAAAAGCACATTTTGGAGGGTAAGGCAAGTAAGACCTTCAATCTGTGAGGAAAGCAGAACACCATGCATTTAGTGCTAATGATTGATAGCTACTCACAGAAGTAAAAGAATTAGCTAGTTTTCTGTTCTTCTGTCAGGATCCTATCATACATCCTTTTGGGTATATCCTGAATCAATTCTTGAAAACATGCACGGAAGCGGCATGTGTGCAATATGCATGCTCATATGCCATACAAAGAGAACATTCCATATGTATATCAGAGAAATACATATGTACCCAGGTACATAGTCAGCCAGGGAAAATAGAACCAGGGAAATCCTAAGTCAGGCAGGCTAAATCTATTTTGCTTTAGACAAAACTATAGCTCCTGTATATGAGAAATATCAAACCAGCTTACAGCCACCGCTGCCCTTCTCTCCTAAATAAGTTTCCTGTAGGAATATGAATATAGTATCAGACATTTACTCTCATCTCGTGCCTAACATACCATTACAGAAATAGCTTTCACAATGCGTTAACAAGCCTCAATTTTTATCATGAGTTTATCCTGACTCTTCCAAGCCCCCATATACCAACACAGAGTGATTTTTATGAAACATAGTCTTCAAATGAAACCTGAGCTTTTGGACCCAAAAGACTCAACATGAAATTTTAAAAAAAAATAATCCCACCAAAATCACAGTCATGCTCCACGACAGTGAGCCCAGATAGAGATTATTAGAATTATACAGTGCTTCTATAGCAATTCATGTATCTATGCATAATACCACATTACCTTAAGTGGCTTTAATTCATCTTTCTGCCTTAAGTGCTCCAACAGTGGTTTTGTTTGTTTTGATTTTCAAACTAAGTACTATGGATGTGATGTAGATTCTGCCTAAAATAGCACCTAGGTTGTAATTACTGTCTAAGATCTAAATTACAAAAACCTGTTACACCATGAAAAGATGTCATTATCAGAAAGATCTTTTATGCATAGTTTGTCCTCACGCTCAACCATCAATTAAATCATTATGATCTAATTCTGCTCATAAATAGAATTTCACAGATTCACAAATTCCTGAAGATACAAAAATTTGTTTCCAATAGAAAGTTACCACATTTATTGTATGGCTTAAGAAAAGTATACTTCTGTGGAGATCAGGGCTGCAAGCAGAGGTTTTATGTCTTTCCTCAATGAAAGGACATACAATTGCCAAGTTGCTAACTGAGGGGTAAAATCAAATATTGTTTATCCACTGCAGGTAAGCGGAATAAAAGCCAGTTCAACTCAAACCTATGTGCAATGCTGAGTTTTGTAGAGTACCACACAAATCCTATCTGCATCTGCCGTCATCACTTCAGTCTCACAGCATAGCATTTTTACTTCAGAATTTTGCCCAGTTTCTACCTTCACTAAAGTAAATCTTTTTTTTCCTGCAAATAGCCACACACATTTGACATGCATTAAACTTCAGATGTGTTTACCAAATGAATGGGACAGTAGAACAGTAGCAGAAACACACTGTAGTCCAAGGCTTTGTGTCAAACAAACTCAAAGGACTGGTATATATTTGAAAAGCCTGAAAAATATTCTTGGTCTCTTCTTGTTCTCTTTCCTCCTACTGAGACCATTTCTATGCCAAATGTGGCAGCTCAAAAGCAGTATAATGCCTGGGATGCTCTGCAGGGAGACAGCAGAGAACTCAAGTGCTCCCTTTCGGTGAATTCATAGAAAGAACCCCCAGACTCGAGCAGGTGGAAGGAGGTATTTATTCATCTCTGATGGGCCTTTGCAGCCTTCACTCTTCTCTCAGTGCCTTGAAGCTGCTGGAAAAGCTGTGTGAGAGCTTTCTTTTCCTAGTTTTTTCCCTTCTGATGCAATGTCTTAAATTCAGATCTTCTCTGACACAAAGACTTCTTTTTCTCCAATGCAACATATTCTTCACCAGTTTACTGATGGTCAAAAGGGGTTACCTAGAAAGGGAACTATTATCTAACTTTCCTTAGTCTCATTCTACTGACTTCAGTTTTGCTGCAGTTATACTGTGATAAGAAATCTGTGAAACAATTTCAACAGAAGGCCAAGTGCAAGGTCTGGCACCTGGGTTAGGGCATTCTGAAGCCCAACTGCAAGATGGGTGGAGAATGGATTTAAAGCAGCCTTGAGGAGAAGGACTGAGGGTGTTGGATGGCAAGAAGCTCACCATGACCCAGCCGTGTGTGCTTGCAGCCCAGAAACCACCATGTCCTGGGCTGCATCACCAGCAGAGTGACCAGCATGTCAAGGGAGGGGATTCTCATGCTCTACTCTGGTGAGAACCCCCCTGCACTCTTTCCTCCAGCTGTAGGGCCCTCCAAGCAAGAGGGACATGGACCTGTTTGAAGGAGTCTACAGGGTGCCATGAATATGCTCCAAGGGCTGGAGAACCTCTTCTCTAGGGACAGGCTGAGAGATCTGGGCTTGCTCAACCTGGAGAAAAGAATGCTCCAAGGAGACCTCAGAGCAGTCTTCCAATACGTAAAGGAAATCTGGAGAAGGACTTTTTACAAGGGCATGGCTTTTACAAGGGTGAATGGCTTTAAATTTACAGGAGGGAGATTTAGATTAGTCATTAGGAAGAAGTTCTTTACTGTGAGGGTGGTGAGGCACTGCCACAGGTTGCCCAGAGAAGCTGTGGATTCTGTGATTCTGTGAGCCATGTAGACATTTTTATTAATTCATTTAAGATAAACCTAGCTACTCTGTTTGCTTTTCTATAGCATGAAAAAGAGCCTGGGAAGTCAGCTGACCAGCTGGTTTGGATTTTCTCTTACCTAACCCACGTGGTACAAGCTAAGAGAGACAAATGCTAAAAGATAGCATTGTTGAAGTCACCAAATTTCTGTTGTCTGTCAGCCTGCAAAGTACTTCAGTGGAAGCCAGGGACTACATAGCTGTGTTTGAGGAAATGTTATTCTGATCCATTTTACTGCTTACATCAAATGTTCTCCAACAATCTGCAGAGAAACTTGAAAAATACATTTACAGCTGTGTCTTTTTTAGTAAGAGATCAAAGAGCTTTAAGACTATTTCAAACTTCACATAATCATTATTATTATTCAGTGGTTATGTTTTGATGATTCTGTGAGGCTTACCATGTTAGGCATTACAAAAATGCCTGACATTATTTCCAGCATGCTAGCTGAAGAAGCAATCACCAAACATCAGGAGAGTGAGAGAATGAGAAATGGGTAACACAAATAGGAAGAGACACTGGCTACTCACATGCACAAGGAGGAAGAACTTGGACTGTACTTTTAACTATTATGGTATGGCCAAGAACCACCTAACTCTGGATTATTTTTCAGGGGACAAGAACATGCACAAGTTAGCCTGCATCATCAGTGGCCATTAATACTCATGAACCACAGATCTGAAATGCCTAGTCCTTTTAATCCAAGTTATAGACACCCAAAAGCTGAATGAGTGGCTGACATTATGGGTGAGGTTCATTTAAAAAAGTACATCCATCCCTTGTATTATCCATGCCTGTTTTGTTTTTCTTTTATTTTCCTCTAGGTTTACAAACAGAAAAATTCAGCTTGTAATAGTTCCATTTACTTCAGGATTTCCTGTACACTCAAAAATCACTAAATAGAAAACCACTGTGAAGACTCCAAAGCTGGGCACTCATAACATCTGCAGATTCCTTCTCTACTCATTTGTTTCCAACCTGTGATGAATTATTCTAGGATTGGCTAGTAATGATAAAAGTAATAATAGCAGTAACATGTCTGATCCTTCAAATCTGAAGTATTTGAGTGCTCCCACAGCATGCATGAATATATATATGGATATATATACATGGCATCACTGAAGTGGACTAGGACTCTAGAAGACTACACTAGGCACAACAACAGAGACACAAAATAATGCCCCATTTCCACTAAGTACCACCAATACAAAGACCTCAGGGCTTTGTAGTATTTCCGCTGGTCTACCTTTAACTATTAATCACAATCTTTATTTGCTAAGTAATTCTATAAACAAATTGTCTTTAATGTTATCTTTTTTAATTAGATCAGTCATAAATCTCTTTTCAACTTCTTGATGTCATGAGTGATGGCCATCACTACTGGTTATGTAGAGGACACTGAAGACAATGAAGGTCAATTTCTTCTATCACTCATTGTCATGCCATTCACAATGTCTCTGAAAAAAAAGCCTTTTGCTACATTTCTGAATGTAGCAAAGAAGAATTTCTGAAAGGCAAAGATTTGGGGTTTGCTGAACTGGGTGAATGAATTCCAGCATCAGTGTAGACAAATGAATGCAATCTGATATGAAAATTATGTCTTCAGTCACTGACACTTTTCTTCATGCTACCTACTCTGAGCATTCCTCTTCTGTGCCATGATTTTTGTTCTGGAAATAAAAGTTAAATACATTTCCCTTAAGCCAAAAAAATGGAAAACACAGGACGTATCTAGGATATACTAAGAAAAATACTGTGTATGTCTCTTGTTTCTCATCTCCAAGTAATCTTACATCATTCATCCTTTTACACGTAATTTCCTCCTTCCTCTGTCTCCCTGTAACTCCTCTGGCTGCACATACTTGGAATATTCTCCCTGGGTAGGCATATTTTCATTGGAAGAATATTTCTCCTACAGACACATAGAATTTATTCAAAATCTGTCCCACTAATCATGTCTTCTCTAGCAAGATGTATTTCAAAGGATAGACATTTTTCTTTATCTTCTCAGCAAGAAATAATGCTTCCCTTGTTCCTTCCTACTGCATCAGAAAACGTCCCCCAGAATAACACCTGTAGAGGATGAATTTTGCATAGATCATTCATACAGATGTGAATATTCATACAAATTCAAAAAAATGTGTTTGAAGCTTTAAGTCTTAGACATAACTATGGAAATGAAGGTCAATGACAGATCATTTCCAAGAGGCATAGCTGTGAGACTGTTTCTAGTATTTCCTATCACTAAAACTGGATGTTAGATTAATGTCTCTAAGTTTAGCTCCAGATCCAAGCCTATCCATAAATGCTCTTGGTTATTTATATTGAGGTCAGACCCAATGCTATCCACAACTTCAACTGGAATCCCATTAGATGGTTTGAATTCTGTCAGGATGATGAACTGCACAGAGTGCCAGTAACAGAACAAGAACATGAACACAGGTTTTATTCCTTCATTTATGATATTGGTTTCTGCAAGTGTAAGTCATAACCCATTCCTCAATTTCCCTCTCTGTAAATCAGGAATACATATTTTCACCTGTGAAATATATCAAGCTGTGTAGATGGTAAAGGCAACAGTAGTTCAGTGACAGTTTATAATTAAAAAATATTATTTTTGCTTTATTAATCTAAATTACTCCTGAAACTAACTCACAGAGAATGGAGATTTTTAATAACCCACTACTACAGTGTTACCAATTGTAAATAAGCCACCATGAAATTTCAAAAACATTTGAAAAGGGAACATTTACAAAAACATAATGAACATCTAAATTATAAACTTCTGAATTGTTTACAAGTATGATCATCCAAATTACTGGCAATGTCAAAGGACAATAATAATAGAAATCATAAAAATACTTGTAAACTTATAAAGTAAAAAAAAAATTGGTTGAGAATTTTTGTTATCCAATATTATTTCCCAAATAAGCTTTCAGGGATTGAACAATGTCCATGGAGGCCTTACAGCAGCCTTCCAGTATTAGAAGGCGACTACAAGGGTGCTGGAGAGGGGCTCTTCATCAGGGACTTTGGTGACAGGACAAGGGAAAATGGGTTTAAACTTAAACAGGGGAAGTTAGGTTGGATATAAGAAAGAAGTTCTTTACTGTGGGGTTGGTGAGGCACTGGAACAAGTTGCCTAAGGATGCTGTGAATGTCCCATCCCTGGCAGTGTTCAAGGCCAGGCTGGACGGAGTCTTGGGTGACACGGTTTAGTGTGAGGTGTCCCTGCCCATGGCAGGGGGATTGGCACTAGACAACCTTAAGGTCCTTTCCAACTTTAACTGTTCTGCAATGCTGTGGTTCTATGATTCTATGACTTCAGTAATTATTGGGAAAGCATTCAAGATAAGTTGCAGTTAAAATGAAATAGTAAAAGGTAGCATAGCTTGTAATTTTCCTGAAGTAACAACAATTTCTTTTGATTCAAGTCTTCTGATATATCATCTCACAGCTATTTGCCTTTTTTCAGCATTATGCCATTCTTTGACATCAAATGACAAACACAACACTTTACAATTATGAAGCATGTTGGAATGAATGATTAATTTCAACATTTCATGAAAACAGACTCTTTGGAGTTAGGATGATACACACTTCACAATGGGATGCTAATTGGAGATGCATCAAACTAGCCAGGTATAAAATAGATTTTGTAATAACAGTAGGTATGAACTAGCTATAAGCAGATCCTATGAAGGAAATGTGAACTTCTGGTCTGAAGCAATAGCCATACTCTCATAAATGGAATAGATAGCAGAGAAATGAAAAAAAAAATCTATATAGGATCTTCAAGTTCTTTATTATCTGAGGGTTGCAAAGCTACAAGCTGCCAGCTCCACAAAGAATACAAAGCACATAACTAATGTGGTAATAAGTTAGACTATAACGTATTAACAGGTTACGTGAGAAGTGTGGTGATACTGTCTGTTTTTCTGAAGTTAGCAGGGAAGAAATGGACTGAAATGGAGAGGCTTGCTAAGTCAAAAAAGAAAGAAAAAAAAAAAAAGAACATGTTCAAGTTTTTTGTTAATGGGAAGAGTCAAACCCATGTTCTGGTCCAAGGCTGCTTTTGAATTTTGTCTATTGTGTCCTTCGTATTAAAGATAACTGGATATCCAGGACTTTTTCAGTAACTGATTCTCCACATATAAATTCGGCACGTCACTTAAAAACTTAGTGTTTCGCAGATCTAATGCTTTTAAACCTCACAGAGAAGATTGTGTGGAGACCTCATAGCAGCCTTCCAATATCTGAAGGGGGCCTATAGGGATGATGGGGAGGGACTCTTCAGTAGCAATTGTAGTGATAGGACAAGGGGTAATGGGTTCAAACTTCAACAGGGGAAGCTTAGATTGGATATGAGGAAGAAATTCTTTACTGTGAGGGTGGTGAGGCACTGGAATGGGTTACCCAGGGAAGTTGTGAATGCTCCATTGCTGGTGGTGTTCAAGGCCAGGTTGGACAGATCCTTGGGTGACATGGTCTAGCGTGAGGTGTCCCTGCCCATGGCAGGGGGTTGGAGCTAAATGTTTGTAAGGTCTTTTCCAGCCCTAACTATTCTATGATTCTATGTTCCTAATAGAGCAAAATAATAAAAACTGCAGCTTTGGGTTTAAGCACCTGAATTCCATCAGATGCCCACTTCATGCCTTTAAAACATTATGATCATTACTGACAGAAGCCATTATATTTTCCTCATCATTGTTACATATCCAGCATTTTTACTTAAAATCAAGCTAGTACAAAGATGCTGAATGAGTATCTCAGCTTTCCCTTAGTTTTTGAGAAGGTATCTGAAAAAAATCTGAGTGTTCAGAAATCAGAGAATAAATTAACCCAACCATATTAGATTTTGGAGACCTTCAGGCCATCTGCTGAGAAACTGGAAAACCACCAAGTGCTACTAACTCCATCTAATTTCTGAAAGGAAGCCTTCTATCATCTCTGCTAGAAGGCCTTTAGTCTAGACTAACACAGTTTCTGTCTCAAACAACTGTTGCTTCCTAATTGCAGTGAACAGTCCCTGTTAAGAGATTTACATTCCGTTCCAGAGCACTGAGTTTGCATGACACAGTCCTTCATTTGCATATAATCTAACAGATGAAGGCATTAGTACAGTCCCTTAGTGACTAATTAAAATATTTTAGCCAAGTTTTACTGCACTTTTCATGCAAAAACCAACCACATGTTGATCTCTTATTAAAAAAAAAAAAAAAAAAAAAGGCACAAATATTCTAAATAGGCTCCAACTTCATGAAAAAACAATCTATTGCTGCCATCCTTAATTCAAGTAAAACCAGCTTTCTGGCCTATTCTTGCACTTACTAACACTACCAGGAATATTGCCACTGACTACAGTGAAGAAAAAGTATATCTAGTTTAATAATACATGCTTCAGTTAATAAAATACTAAGTCAACAAGTTAAGATGGTGCATTTCTGTTCATTTCATTTTCATTTAGTGTTCATATAAAATACAAGGACCTCAACACATAAGGCAGACAGAGCTAAGACATTAATAAAAGACTGCATTGCTTCTTTTTGATCAGTATTAAAAAATCTAAATCCTTGTCTAAGGATATTATTAACTTAATATTAACTTATTAGTGTGCAAACCATCCTTTTTGGAGGAATATGTTGCATTCATGGATGTCAGAATAGAAGTAGAATGACTGCATGGTGGCAAAGGAAAGTATTAATAGTCTCTGTCAGATCCATTATGAACCACAGGCAATTCTTGCCACCTCATATTTTTAACCATTCAACATCTATATTCTGTTGCCTCAGCTCATCAGAAACTGGAATGACAGTGTTCAACAAGTTAACTTTCCCAAGGGCTTATCACTCCCAAGTCAGCAAATGTGACTTACCGTGCAATCTAATGAAAACAACTGCTACGTAGCAGTCATTCTACAATTAACTCACTTGTATTTTCAGATTAACTACACTGGGGTCATGTGAAGACTATACCACAGAACCTTCTTTTCCATTTATCCCATTGATAGCTTATCATTAAGTGGAAACTTTCTGCCCATATCCTGCCAAGCCAGTGCATGAACATTACTGAAGTGAAAAAGCAGTAATTAACACTGCTAATGATTCCTTTTACTAGTCTTGTTCTCTTATTATGAGACAAACCCCTTATCTTTTTGACCTTTCTGCATCAGAAGCCCCTATGTGAGAAGGATGAGAATGTTTTCTATCAGCATTCCTTTAAAGCAAAATTAACAGTTTTTACTAATTAAGTATGCTTCTACTTCTGATGCCCAGCCGGGAACATAAGGAGGACACTAATATGCAGCAGAAGCTTAGCACAAGTCGTTTTGCAGCATGAGAAAGTAAGCACTCAAGATTACTCACCACTTCTGAAAATCTTCTCCATATAAGTACAACAAATTCAGGAGTATTATTTTAAACAGCTCCAGTTGCTCAAGACATTTCACGTCTGTGTATCTGTTTGCCTATACTACATAAATGCAGTATTTATTTGATATATTCACAGTTATTCAAGAGATCATGAGTAAAAATATCTAAGTGTTGAGTTTATGCAACACATGCCATAATAAATACACACCCAGTTTTAAGCCTTTTGTATTTTAACAAGGCTTTGCTATTTAGGGACTTTATTTTGTTCCACTGTGTTTTCTCCTCACAGCAAATTCAGAATGGTCTTCTTGCTTACCTTTTCTACATTACAGACAGTCTTTTTAACTTAAGAAAACATTTTAAATGTTCTGCTGAAACTTCAGGGATTCAACAGATACTCTTGAGCCACATTACTCAAGGGCTTCTGCCCACAATTTGGAATAAATATCTGTATTTGTAGAATGTAAATATCATGTAAATCATGCCTGTGATTCTTCATCATATGGAGAAAAAAATAAAAAATACTTTGAATAATGAATCAGAAAGCAAAACATCTAGAGTAAAAGCAACAATAACATAAGAAAAAGACAGCAGCAAAAGAGATGGGGAGGACAGGAGGAAATGATGGAAAAAAATGAGACAGGACTAGAATCAAAAGCAGTGATGTATAAAAAGTTATGACAACTTTAATGGGCTGTCAGAAAAATCTCCAAAGGCTCTAAAACAAATGAAACAAAAAAGCACAGTCATATAAATATAAATATAAATGAAAATGGAGCAAAGTATTTCATCTGTTATTTCAGGATGTGAAATCAAACCACTGTACCCAAAAAAATAAAAATGGGGCTTGTGAAATTCTCCTTTAGTTTATCACATCTGCAGCCTGTATTGGTTCTAAATATGTGCTGGCTCTGGCTGGGATTCTCTTCATAGTATGTAATATGGGGATGCGTTTTGAATTTGTGCTGGGAACAGTGCCGAGTAACTGGGGGATATTTCAGTTCCTCCTGAGCAGTGCTTACGCAGAGGTCTTTTCTGCCTCTCACCACACCCCACCAGTGAGCAGAATGGGGGTGCACGGGTGCACAAGGAGCTGAGAGGGGGTACAGCCAGGACAGTTGACCCCAACTGACTCAGGGTATATCCCAAACCATATGGTGTCATGCTCAGCATATAAAGCTGGGGAAGAAGAAGGAAGTGGGATGCTGGGAGTGATGGTGTTTGCCCAAGCAACAGTTATGCATGATGGAGCCCTGCTTTCCTGGAGGTGGCTGAATACCTGCCAGCCCATGGCAACTGGTGAATGAATTCCTTGATTTGCTTGCATGCACAGCTTTTGCATTACCTATTAAATTGCCTTTATCTCAACCCACGAGTTTTCTCATGTCTACCCTTCTGATTCTTTCTGCTATCCCACTCGGGGAATGAGTGATGCTGGGTGATGCTTAATTGTTCTCTGGGGTTAAACCATGACAAAACATGAACCTGCATCAAAATCTCTCCTGTCTGTTTCTGCTGGAAAATATTCTTAGCTTCCACGGTTTCTGATGCTAAGAAATCATAATAATGTTGTGCTTTCCGTCTTTCTTGGATACAGTCGAGTTGATTATTTGCCTCATTTGACTGCATTATACACAAATGTACATGCATGTGAGAGCATGTGCAAGCAGACATAATATATTTTCTTAATATTGTCAGTTGTAATCAATATATCTATAATACCAAAGAATGTAATTTCAGAAGACATGAAACGTGCAAATAATGTGTAGTCCTTAAACCCAGGCCTACATTAGGAAGATGTGATACCATCAAAGGATATGGGATTGACTGGATCTTCTGTTACTTCATTATATCCTTGGACATATCAAAGGGAATATACTTGTTTCTTTACCCAAGAGGAGACTGGATAATCACATCTGCTTTTATGACCCTCTGTGGTACAGAATAACCAACCCCAGGTAGATTTAAATTGGCAAATGATGTTTATAACTAATGAAAAAAAATGCAGCTTATTTTCTATTACCTTTCTAGAGATATTTAGCTTTAAAAGGCAAGATCAGATAAAGATTAAATGGGAATTAATGTATGTACTGAATGAAGCCATGATAAAAATAATTCAGTCTTAGACATGTATCTATGTGTATTTATACTGACACACACACTATACAATAGTCAATATTGGAAAAAAGTCGGATGAGAGAATCTCTTTTTCCACAGTAATTGTCACTCACAAAAACTGCTAAAAATAGAGCCAGAAAGCAATCTTTTTCCATTACTTTTGTGTTTCCTTTCTCTCTTCTTCCCTACCCTTTTGTTTTAATTAAGGTCTTTTTATGGAAACTAGATTTTTTGTCTTATGGGTTAATCTATTCCTACTGCTCCTTCCCTATCTTTGGATGCAATCCCTATGTTACATGGTATTTCTGCACCCATGAATTGTATGAGGTAGTGGCAATAAAACTGAAAGTCCAGCAGGGTTTCTGTTTTCAAGATAACATTCTGATTGTTATCACATAACTGCATTTCTTCCATAAACTTCTTCTAATATCTAATATTAAGAAATTTCTTTATTTTAAGGTTATTAGTCAATTAATGGCAAATAAACATACAAATTATCTCAGTGTATTAGTATCTTTGGATGCAATCCCTATATTTCAAGCCAATACATTTCTCTGCTGTTAACTGTCTAACACCCAGTTTGTGTTCCGTTTCGTGGAGTAGAACATATTTGTAACTGGGCTATATGTGCAAATAAAAACCACAAGCAATTTGTTCAGCTGCTTAAATGAAAGTATTGTAAGTAACTGACATTCAGGCATACAGTATGCATGTCAAATTCTGCTTTCTACTATACTTCTCTAAGGCTAGCACAGGAGACTGAAATTTCTTGGTAGTGCAAGCTAAATACAGACAGGCAGTTTGCTATTATCAAGCTACTGATAAATGAATTATTACTATTACACAGTTGGAGAAAGGATGCTGTTTGTATAATTTCCATAAAAACCAATTACAAATTCTTTAATATGTGGTTATTACATGATGATTAGTCTAGGCCAACAATTTATAATTTCTAGGCTGCTGGAAACTGCTTCCTCTATATTAGGTATCTGAAGTATGTTATTTTTAGTCAAGGTCACACAGAAGTTTTGCAGTTCCCTGATTTATTAAAAATTAATTTAAATAATAGGAAATGTTCTTAAAAATATTGCTTACTGATGCATCTAAACAGTACCAAAACAATAGCAGCAGGATTAGTTATCACCATGCTGGTCTCATATTTCTCAGGGAGAGGGTGAAAAAGGCAAAATGGGACAGTAAGAGGACATATTTCAATTTGCATCTAAATAAGTGCTTACATTTAAGCCTGTCATTAACTCAAGTTTTACTCATACAAATTTTAAATGCAAATCTTTGAATGAATAAAAACCCTCTCAGTAAATATTAAAACAAAAAATTCAAAAATAAAATAAAATAAAATAAAATAAAATAAAATAAAATAAAATAAAATAAAATAAAATAAAATAAAATAAAATAAAATACCTTATCGAAAAGTGGCATAAAACTGTAGAAATACATGTAGAGAGGAGCTCAAAAGGTCAGAGAAGTCTTGCCCATCCTCATTTATACAACAGTTTATATCATGACTAAAATATTCCTGACAGATGCTTGCCCAGAACTGCACACAAGCCTCATTACCATTGCTTCCCCAAACTGATTATTAAATTCAATTGAGTCCAGCTATGAGCACCAGAACAATTACAAGATTATCAGCCACTCTCAGTTATCCCTCTTCATTCATTTCACAGACCCCTCCAGAAGACCACACAGAGAAGATATGCTTCCCAGGCTCTTTAAGCTCAGATGATGCGATCTATATTGGCACAAATTTTAGCTGTGTAGTAAAAGTACAGGTAGTAAAGGGCGCCCAGAAGCTGTCCAACTATGTCTTTGTCAAATATGAACAAATAAAATTAGGTACCCTTATCAAAATACTGTGTTGATGAAAATGAGCTGGAAGCCAGAATTCAAATTGTAGAATAGCTCTCTTGAATGACAGTAACAAAAGCTGTGCAGGTGACCAAAATGGCCATGAAGTCTTGCTATCATAACATAAATAAACACTAATGGGCAAGAACTGACAATGGCAAACTATTTCCAGAAAGCTAGTTGGTTAATATTCATTAAGAATGAAAAGCTTTAAATTCTAATTCATCTCTTTTCAAAAGTGCAGATGTTGCAGAGATTTGCAAAAGCAAATTGTTAATACCACCTGTAGATGCAGGAACTGAGTTACTGAAATGAAACAAGATGTCTGCAGCCATTTAGCAAGTTTGTTTGGAAGGCAAATATATTCTAGGGGTTTATCTCCTGAACATGCCAGCATGAACATTGGAGAGAGATTTTGCACATTCCTATTCACTCTCAGGAACTTGGGTTCCCTTTTCAATTTCAGCATATTAGTCCTGATTCTATCCCAGTTTATAGTCAGTGAAATATCCAGGTACCAATCATATGATACGGACTGAAAATTGTACACAAATGAAGGGCAGTCAGGACCTGCTGAATTGCCACTACAATGATGTCAGAATATATGACATCATTTTTTTTATCAAATAAGTATTTTGCAGTGCAAAAATAAAATGCAATGATCACTTGATAAAAATCTAGTTAAGATAAGGAAGCACAACTGTAGTATCTGCACTAAGGGAAGTACTGCAAAAGGAAAAGTTGCTTACTATGAAAATTCTCCAGTATTAGGTTTTATGTGATAATATGTGAGGTGTGAAGTATGAAGCATAAACATTTTTCTAAATAAAAAAGTAAAGAGCAGTTGACATGGAGACATCATGAGTTGCCTTGGGCTTCAGGAAACACAATTAGCCTACAGAGTGGCTTTCAAAGTCTTTAATTTGAACCTTTTGGAGTTTCAGCCATGTAGTGATCTGCTGAAATAATTATTTGTGCTCTCTGTATTTTTTCAGACAGTATATATTACTGTATGTTCAAAAGTAATTATTATGGAGGAACAGCTTTTATTCTGATGTTTTGAATTGAGTTTATAGAAAAGAATCTTTCATTTTCGACTTCTTAACACTAGGTTAAAAACATAACTAGTTAGCACATCTTTTTTCTCCTCAAACCTCTGATTTTGCAACTGTGCTAATTAATTTTTCTTTTACATAGGCTGCTCCTAGCAAAAAAAAAGAAATAATAATGAAAAAAATTGTTCCATACTGGTTCAAATATTACCTGAAAATTTGCTGCTTGCTAGTTTTCAGTCTGCGACTTGTGATCCTTGTTCAACAGGATGCAAAAAACGGCAACAGCAAAACTTAAGTTCTATAAAAGTGTAAATTCCACATGCTGAAGACTTTATTCTTTGGAAATGTTTGCAACTTTTACATTTATGAAACTTCGTAACTTTCAGGTTTTTTAAATAGAGATTGGACTAGATGATTTCTAGAGGTGCTTTCCAACCTCAATGACTCTGTGATTGTAAGATGTGCAATATAAATAAATCTAGTCGAGATTTCTGACACTGTCACCTGCACGCACATGTGTTCTGTAAGAACAGAAGCACATGTATGTAAAAGAGGAAGCAAATAATAGAAAGTAAGCTAACCTAGTAGTCACTACCAAACCACATTGTTAGACTAACCTTGAAAGTTAGGGATGTGCTTTTCTCAGATCTTCTGACACCCACAAATCTAAATGTGAACACATTGCTCACCTAGCAAACATTCAAATGTAATTCTCCTATCCATTATCTTGCTTATGCAACATCTTCTGCTTAATTCATGTCCCCTACTCTGGCAACTGTAAAGTGTGTAAAAGGGTTATAATTCTCAAAACTGGAGAGGATTAAGTCAGTACACGAGCTGAGAATATTTCTGAGGGTGCGCAAAAGGTCACGCTGCAGGACCTTCACGCATGAAGGGTGCTGTAGGCTAACAGTAGGATGAAAATGCTATAGGATAATAACACTAGTTCTGACTGCTGGAGAGAGTTACCCGAACTTTAATCACAAACTGAGCCAATGTCCTAAGATCACTGGGGCATTGTACATGGAGACCGAAGGACCAAACTCTCAGTCATCTCATTATTTGAAACTGAGTCAAAGAGAGACGGTTTCTAGTTTCAGAAGCTTTAGAGGATACAACTGGCCTCATCAAGGATGTTTTGGTTATGGGCTGGCAATGACAAGTAATCCCTGGTCACATTTCCACTGCCAAGCTCTGCCAAAGACCATGTCATTTATAATTTACTGCTTTAGAAAAAGGGGATTGTGTAAGCACAGCACCTTCAGTCTGCATAGCATTAGTAAGGCTCAATAGGAGTGGCTTTGTAGAGCAAAAGCTACTGTTGAGGACCTAACACCTGCACTGTTTAACCATCATTTGAGTTCTGTTCTTCGTAACATTCTTTATACATTTATGCATCATTTAGATTCCCTCTGCACCTATGTAATATCAGCATGTAAAAAGTAACATATCACATTCTTGTCATAAAGTGCTATAAAGAATTGCATTCAAATGTATTCCTACCTATCGTCCATTTTCTCATGCTGAGAAGACCTTTAGCTGATTTAGATGACAACCTTGGGAAAAAAACCCCAAAATTAATTTAGAAAGTCTGATCAATGAAACTGTCTGTAAAAAATGTTAGGTACAAGAGAAATGTACAATTGGCAAAGCATTAATAGGAATTGTGAAAGTGGCACTATATTGAACACAAAAGATAAGGGTAGTACATATTAACAGCAGTCAAAGCAGACAAATAAAAAACAGCTGTAACATTCCTTTGCAGAAACATAACTAGACTTAAACTTCCTGCTTTTTTATTTTGTTAAACCCTATGTTCATTTAGAGTACCTTGTAAATAACCTTCTTTAGCACATATTGTCTTATTTTCAAAGAAAATGACTGAACAATGTTATTCATTTAAATATAATAATTATCTTAGACAACTTATTACACGAGAGCAAGCAGGTGCAGAGCAAGCATTAGTATTTTAGGTGAATCTCACATGATTTTTAAAGCACATTTTTTAATATGGCAACTCTACCTTCACTGTTATCATAGAGGGGCTCTCTGCATGCTGATTTCAGCCTTCCACATGATTCCTATGAACTTAGCACTTGCTAAACCTCCAGCATCAAGTAGCAGATGCTCTTATCTGCACTGAGATCATGGCAAGTTCATATTCCTCCAATGTCCTTGGTAGTGAAAAGTAAGAAATCAAATAGGACCACCACAGTGCTCTGCTCATGATTATACAGACTAAAGCTGTATTTTGCAGCCTTCAAGGATCTATGCATCTTTCTTCCATTTAGGGGTGCATAGAAGTAATTCTTATAATATTTTAACCTAAATGTCTCTGTATTGAGGTGTGGATCTGACGACATATTATTATTAGCAATGTCTTTTGGAAAAAATATATGCTTCCAAACAGAAACCTGAAGTGATTAATCACTCACGCTAAAAGATGTTACATGCTTTTAACACTTCAGATGAAATGAGCTATTCCTGACTGTCAGGTATACTGAAAATCTTTGTGTTTTTAATAATTTAAGTCTTCCTTTAATTGTCTGAACCTATTTCCCAAAGAAAGCCAATTAGCTTTAATACATCTCCGCATACTATTTAATATAAAAAAAGGAAAAGATATTTCTTGGTAGGTTTTCAACGTAGTGACAACTCCACCTCAGTTTCCCCCTTTTCTTTAAAACAAGCTGGTAGGTCACTTTGGAGATTGATGCTCTGATCTGAATATGTAGGGGACAGGTCTCCAGAAATAATTCTGATTAGAACTATGGATAATCTTTCTACTTGTGCACTGGAATAATGTCATGTTACAAAATGGGTTAAGATCCTGTGCAGGAAAACAGTATTAATTCTACAATAATTATTTTTGAAGTGCAAATGTAATCTCAGACAACCATTAGTAATGGCACTACATAATTATTTGGCAGTAAAAATTATTTTGAAATAACAAATAATTAACCATACACATTAGAGTGTGTCTGACTTAAGGACCAAACAGTCTGTCTTTAGTTTGTGGTGCTTGACTAACTCATTCCTGATATCCCAGATAACTTCTTATAGTTGCACTGAATTGCATCATTCAGTGTTAGCAAAAACAACCACTCCCAAACCTGCAATTGAAATAGTGTTCTACATATTAGCAGAAGCTGAAGAAAATTTCTGTAATTCAGCAAATAGAATGAACAGCTCAGAAATCCAAAAAAATAGAGGTTTGTGAAGAAGTCAGTAAAACTTGAGAATATACTACATTATATCTGGATTGTTATTAGCTTTTTGCCTATATATATTACATAAATGCAGAATGTCAGAGAGGACATTGTATTTGGTTAATCATCAGTGGTAACTAACAGTCAATCCCACTGTGAAGGAGTTTTTAGCCCTGTTATCTGTCTAAGCCCCCAGTGATGTACTGCACATTAAGGGAAGATGGGCCAATCCTCTAAAACGGGTGACTGCTCTGCAGAAGCGCTGGATTTGTTGACTGACCTATGCTTGCCTTAGACACAGCTTCCTTAATTTCTTCTAGTAAATTACATAGTATGAACCTACCAAATATTGTACTCTTTGAAAGGAAAGATCTGATCAAAACAAAAATTAGCAGTGAAAGCCAAGTACCTAGGCACCAAAGATATAAACCAGTACATTCACCATTAATAAGGGAAAATTATTTCTTGAAATAGTATTCATGAAAGATATTAAATGTATAATGCTGAAACAGAACTGTGACTTTAATACTGTGAACAGCAATTTGGATATCCTCTGTAATGAAAGGATCATCTTTACTAAACTGACGTGTTTCAAGATAAATTATATCAAACATTACAAAATACAATTTTTCATTTCTTAGCAGTTGGACAGGAGAGCTGTCTTCTTCCTTAGTCTTTAAAACTCATTAGATGTTTTTATCTCTGCAAAAGAGTTCAATTGTAGGACATTTGAAAAATAGAAGATTTCCTGAAAACACAATCATTCTATAAAGAGATTTCATGAGGTTGTACCTGGAAATATTGTGCCTTTTTTATACTAGTCCTTTTCTCTCCTACACCTACAAGCATTCAACCATGTAGCACACTACTGTAACATATGAAAACATATTAAATTAAGTTAAATTTACATTCAATTTATTGAGATTCTGTAACTGTCTAATAAATTTTCATATAGGTATCATCACTTGAGTTTCTGAGAGAGGTTACTTGCTATACTTAAACCACAGAACACTTAAATTCTGGAATATGGCAATCCATAAGTTCAACTTTACCAATTAATGCAACTTTTAAACAGCATAATTAAAATTCCTTTACACATTTACAATTCCATACTATTTGAACATGTTTTCATAAAACAGATAACTGTGATCTGATGGTCTTAGACTGTGAATTAAAAGGTAATTTCAAGTCCTTTTTAAGCTGTATCTAATAAGTCATTACACTTATTCATCAATGATAACAGCAGTGATGAAGTGTCAGATAATTTAAAATGTATTTATGGCTTTTGCATCTTATTTTTATGTGTCTTACTTTATTAAACACACTGATCCCAGATTTATATCTGTGAAATCTGGTAAGTCAATTTGTGAGTCCAAATGGAAAATAATGTGCAAAGAGAACAGAGAAAGCAAGCATTAAATAAAATTGTTTTCACAAAATGCTATTTTGAAGTGAAATAAAAAAAGAAAAGGCAACAAACAACACAAATTGTAAATGCTAGCAGTAATTTTTAAACACAGCCCAGTTCTTGCAATCCGGTAAGAAACAGTACCAAAGAAATACTAGTTGTCTGTTATCCATGACTGTGTGTTACCTACCAAATATATTCCTTGTGATGTTGCACAGCACTCCTTGATTTTTCTATGATTATATGATTCTCTTAACATACTCTTTTGGTAGGAAAATTTCAAGAATAATGTCAAATCACAGGATGTACAAATATCGTCTTTATGTATAAAGGTATGTATGTGCAGCTATTTTATCAAAGAATAAACACATTTAGGAGGCAGGAATTCAGGTTTTTCCTCTTCTACAGACTGATTAATAACCACTAATCTTAAGCAATATATATTTACTAGCAAGACATTGTATGGCACAGAAGGTCTATGTGTAACAAATTCTGCCATCCATCAGGCCTCTTATTGTTCTGCAATACAGATGCAAAGTTCATTACTGCAAAATTTCATTGCAGAATCTCAGCCTAAAATAAAAGTACTAAGAATGGTGTGAACAAAATGCAAAACTGTGCAAGAGGACTTTCATGAGTATATAAAAGTTCTGAAACAAAAAGTGTTAGAAATCTGCCCTTGCAGAAGAAAACTACAGTGTAAAAGAACTACTACGAATTTCCTCTAAGCTGACCACTTAGGAACTGTCAGATGTAATTCCCTTATCTCATTTCTGAAACTGAACTAGAAGTTCTGATCATATACTATAGGGATCATTAAAAGTGTGCTGAGATGAATGAAGGTCTTGCAACACTGTGCTACTTCCAGCATAGTATGTCTAGTGAATAGCAGCTAAGCACAGATGAAAGATTGACTTCTGTAGATGCTGTGCCTATCAAACATCTGCACAAAGACTTCTTTTTTCACAGAAAGAT
Source organism: Bolborhynchus lineola (assembly GCA_025448015.1). Classification (NCBI taxonomy): domain Eukaryota; kingdom Metazoa; phylum Chordata; class Aves; order Psittaciformes; family Psittacidae; genus Bolborhynchus; species Bolborhynchus lineola. The sequence continues at coordinate 43,540 of JAOEHX010008230.1, forward strand.
CTATAGGATATTATCTTATCATAGAAAATGACCCTGAACATGACCAAGCAGATCTACTATGGTTTTAACATGTCAGGACTACAAGCTGGCAGCACATGCTACCATAAGTATACATGTTATGGCAGCATTGTCATCAGCTTGTTTCTTTTGAAAATTATGGTTCAATGTTCTTTTAAAAATTCTGTCCTATTATCAAGCAATGCTAATAGAACAAATTAAAGTTAAAGCCTCAAAATACACTTAACCGAAGAAATTGTCCACATATGCGCTACAAAACATGCAAGTAAATATTTGATGGAAAAAATTCAGGCAAGAGACAAAACCTGGTGCATTAATTGAAACAAGCACGTAAGATGAATCATTGTGACTCAAGGAGTCCAGTGAAACCTGAAAAAATATTTTAGAACATTACAAGCCATTGTCTTACGTGAGAGTCTCCAGAATTAGAAACAAAATTATGTTCTGTCACAAAGGATACCAATTGTTTAATTGCCACCAACAAAAGTTTAAAAACAGAAACCTGAATTAGGGCACCACCTATGCCACTATCCTAATTTGGCTAATGGTGGCCATTAGGTAAGTACAAACAAAAAATGCATGAAATTGAATCTTTGAAATATGATCATTAATGAGATGACAATGTAAGTAATAGCTAAAACCACAAAAAAAATATTATATACCCTGCTCATTTACCAACAGTCCTTATCCTAAAACATGCAAAGCTGCTCACTAGGCTTAGTGACAATTAGTCTAAAAGGTGAAATGCTTGCTCAAGAAATTGCTCTATAATATGTAGATAGGGAGGTCTGTAAATTAATTCTTCATCAGTAGCCCCCTGAAAAAAATATCCCTCCGTATTTCTGCTGAAGTCAAGTTTCCTGATGATGCATTAACAATGCTCCCTGGAAGAAACATGGGAATTTGCATGTTTTGTGAAAACACCACATCAATCAGAAAATCTTTCCCTGAAAGCTTGAATCTTTCTCCTTGAATGACAATCGTACTTCTGAGATATCATCTGGAAAATAGCTTACTGGTATTCACGCTTCTTCTCTTTAGGTTCATCATAACAGACTGCCAGCTGAGAAGGGTTTGAATATCCTCTTCTGAATGCTTCTTCACATGCTTACTCTCTTCATATAACGATCTATTTGTAACAGATTTAGTTGATCCCAGATTCTAATTCCATTCCAGCGAATTTTCTGAAGAAAACATACACCATCATATAGCTACCTTTGAAAGAACTCATCAGTGCTTGCCAGAGACACTAATGCTTTGCTATGCACAAATGAATGAGTTCTATGAAAACTAAAAAACTGCTTAATGAATAAATTCAGAAAACGTTCTGTGAACAACAGTGACTGTACACTCAAAAAATTGCTAGGCTTCCTGTGAAACAGCTGTAGCCATTCCCAGCAGCCTTTTCCTGGGAAACTACATTACAGTAACACAAGGGACAGTTTTACTGTTTGAACCTCATGGGTTTGACTGTGAAAATCAGAAATTGGTAAAATCCTCTTGAAACATGTCAAACGTAGAAGTGACAAGTTAAAAAATATCACAACAGGATAGAAATCCTGTGTTGTTGCTTTTTCTTCCTGAAATATGTGACTGTTATTGCACTGGTAAGCATTAGAACACTTCTGAAAGTCAATGAAATATTCTAAATAGTGAACAGAGTCCTCAGCCATGACAACTAAGGTCGATTATTTAGCTCAGATCTTTTTGATAATACTGTTTTACATACAATAATTGCAGTTCTATTAGATATTTTATGTATTCTATTGAAATATTTTGCTTTAAATAAAACATATTGAGGAAAGTTGCGGTCTAATCTACCTCATTTCTTTAATGTGATGTCAAGACATTTGATTTCAATGATACATAAGCACTTTCTTCTGAAGCAGTAAAAAGGCTTGACTCTATGTTGTTCCTGTTTGCATTTTTATTTACAGTATTGTAATGATCTATTCAGAAGCTCTAGTCACTGCAGTAAAAGTCACAGTTGTAATTACTTTGCAATATGCTAAATAATATTATATGGTATTGAACACAAAATACTGTAAAATTATTTGTACCATAGGATATCAAGAGCAGTAGAGAGAGGGCTTTGTGCTTTTCCAGTCTGTTGATTTTACACTGATAGCAACTGTACTTATACACAAGTATTAGAGGAAGTAGTAAAGACACAGTGGGTTGTAGCCATAAAACTATAGTTTTTACAGTCCTCAGACAGACAGAAACATGCACTCTAATGAATCCTTAGAGATTTGGTCTACAGCCTCCTTTACTGTTACAAACATGAGCCTTCCTTTTGTATGTAGTTCAGACAGATGGCAAGCAACCACAGCACATTAAAAGTTTTGCTGTGTCAGGCAAACACGTCTGAGTTAGACACCTCCAGAAAGCTTTTAAACCTGTCTGAAAGCAACAGGATTCTCCCGCCTTAAAGAAATCCTCAGATGTTGCAAAGCTGGCAGGGCAAATTTCATGACAGTCATTTAAGTACTTACAAATGTGATTAGACCTTTAAATCTCTGCACAAATTTCTTTGTCCTTAATAATTTCCTTGCAAGTTATATACTGCTATTCTATCAGTGTGATTGTGCCACATTACCGAAATGTGTGCCTCAAAGAGCAATTTAGCCCAATCTACCTTTTTACACTGCTATAATAAAAAGTTCTAGTCTCTCTCCTGCAATTTAATCACATCCATACCATTTAAAAAGACAGGAAAAATATGGGCGTCCTATACTGGCCTATTTTACACTGTAATACCTGCTGATATTTTAGAAATTAATCTTTCCGAGGCTGATAATGGAATGTGAAAGAAAAAACACAGTTATCACCAATTATCTGTGCAGAAAATACTAACTTTAGTACTCTTCTATACATTCATTTGTCCTTCAAACTACAGATCATCAAGACCTTACCTTGGAACTGCAATATTAACCATACTTCAGATATTGGATTCAATTTAAAGTGTTATAGATCATTTTAGAGTTGGATATCGAATTTTAAATTAAGCTAAACTACCATATTCTCTAGAATTATACATGACTGGTTTTGAAAAAGGTGACTTCTCCTTTCTTATAGCACGATTCTAAGAGAACAAGAACATAAATAACCCCATTTTTCTAGAACACAGTATGTCAGATTAGTAGATTTCTCCTCACATTAGGCCTTTTTATGAGTGGACAGATAAGTCAGACAGCTTTCCCACAGCCATAAAGAAAGTCTATTTTATGATGAGGGTTTCAACCAGCATTGCAATATCTTGGGCTGGACAAGGGTCCCAGGTTCAGCAGTAGCAGTCATTTTTCTCCTTCTTAGTAGCTGGTACAGTGCTATGGTTTTTACTTTCGGCCTGGGAACAGCACAGATAACACCAGTGGTTTTAGTTGTTGCTAAGTAATGTTTCCTCTGACCAAGGACTTTCTTAGTCTCATGCTCTGCCAGGGAGGAGGGGAAGCCAGGAGGAAGCAGAGACAGAGCACCTGACCCAAACTGACCAAAGAGGCATTCCATACCACAGCACGTCATGCCCACCATATAAACAGGGGACAGCTACCCAGAAGGGTTAGATTGCTGCTCAGTTGGGCTGGTATCGGTTGGCAGGTAGTGAGTGGTTGTATTCTCTTCCCTTGTCACTTCCCTTGTCATTATTATTATTGGTGGTAGCAGCAGTGGTTTGTGTTATACCTTAGTTCTTATCTCAACCCATGGGAGTTACATTCTTTCGATTCTCTTTCCCATCACTCTAGGAGTAGGGGGAGGAAGGGAGGGGAGTGAAAGAGAGGCTGTGTGGTTAAGAGTTACGGCTGGGCTTAAACCATGACAGTCCTTTTTGGCACCCAAAGTGGGGCATGAAATGTTGAGATAATGACAGATCTGACCAGAGTGTGTCTAATAGTATTGTGATAAGCATTCATTGTTTCAGATTAATAGTCACTCATCACAATGCTGATTTACTGGCTCTCAAAGTTGTTGCTCCTGATCTCACAGGTTCAGCATGTCATACCTCACTTACAGCCAGTATTTACTGTGTTAGTGTTTATTGACTGGGGGCCTTTGGCTAAAGTTCTTGTTTCATTGTACTTTATGGTAATGATTTGTAATAAAATTGACTCATTGATCATGAAACTGTTCTGGCTTGCCTTCCCATGTGGTCACCACCTCTATACTTTAGGAGGTTTATAATAGAAGTGCTTAGCAATTGCACATATTTTTTCCCCTCCTTGGATGGTCAACCTGTGAAGGAGACATTTCCTTACACTCGCAGACCCCTTTAGGTACTCTTGAAATCTGCCTGCTGATTGTGATGGGAATCATCATGTTGGCAAGCATAAAAAGTGTGTTTTACCCACAACCATTTCATCTGATCTCAAGAATTAAGCAGAGTTGGGTTTGGGCCTTGTCTGGGGTTAGATGACAACATAGGAAGACCAAGAGATTTTCCCCAAGGCTGGACAGCCATGAGTGGCAGGGTGTGTGGGACAGTATGGGCAAGTGTCTAGGCCAGTGGGGCCCTCCAGTGCTTTGGAACTTCACCACTGAACAAGTGCAAAATCCAGAAAAATTAGTAAAACACTTAAATGAGGTGAGTTGTCATTCT